>JAKEZK010000004.1:600000-757624 GCA_021654155.1 Rhodotorula sp. CC01
CTCGGTACTCGACTGCGCGCGAAGAACATACGCCGAGGAAGGAATCCGAGGATTCTTCCGTGGAGGTGCGCATAAACTGTCTATTTCACGCCCGGAGAATGTCGCCCCCGCTCACGAGTTTCCTCACACAGTGACGATCCCGCTCGTGACAATCACCCTCGTTCGGACGACCTCCTTCAGCATCTACACTTGGTCAAAAGACGAGTTGCTGCGGAAACAATGGCTCACAGGCGAGACGGTCCCGTCGACGGCGGCAGCAGGCTTCCTCGGCGGTGCAGCATCCGGACTCCTCCTCTCTGTCGGAACCACCGCGTTCGAGTACACCAAGATCAAGCTGCAGCTCGAGTACCTAATTGCGTGAGCTAGCTACTTCTGGCTGGGTTGATCGGGCCTCCTCCGCTGACCCGCCTCAATTCTCCCCAATCCGTAGGATGAAAAAGGGGGTCCCTTACGTGCCTCGCGGAACCGTTCAAGGCTTTCTTGATCTGTACCGAGCGGGTGGAGTTCGAAGTCTTTACACCGGCTTCAGATTACACGCTCTCCGAGATACCCTCGTACGTTCTTGGGGCGAATAAACATCTGCGTCTCGCTGGCCGCAGGCTGACAGGCCCCTACGTTGCTCGGCATCGCGCGCGCAGGGAACCGGACTCTACTTTGGCATGTACGACAGCGCCCAGCACATCATCCATCATTCACGCGCCGACCTTTTCGAGAATGTCCCGACCGCCGTGACCACCTTTCTCTCCGGATCAGTCGGCAAGTTTCCCTCCCCACGCCTTCCAAGATACCTTTTGAGCCGCAAAAAAAGCTGATCCCGAGCGCCCGCTGCGCTACACAGCCGGAGTCTCCAGTTGGGCTCTCATCTACCCGATCGATCTCGTTAAAGCCAAGGTTCAACGGAACGCGCTCGCCGACGCGCCCTACGAGCGGCCCCTCGACATCTTCAAGCGACTTTCCGCCGGCGGCGTTACAAAGTTGTATCGCGGTCTCGGGATCTCGGCCGTCCGCAGCGTCTTTACGCACGGCTGTATGTGGAGCATTCTCGAGCAGACTCGGGGCGCTATCGTCCGGAACGCCGGTCCGCCTCCTCATGCGCGAATAGACTAGACCGACCCAAAAAGATCTCTTAACCGCCCTTTCCAGCACCTCGCCGCATCTCTCATCCCGGATCGCACCGATCCCGATACCACACGACCTCGAAGTCTTGCAGTGCCTTCCCCATGTTTGCATCTTTTGTAAGAATGTCCCTTCTGCATATCTATACCCTTGTATCCCCCTTCCTCTTCCATCCCTCGCTGTCCCCGCCGCAACTGCAACTCGCATTGTTGTTCAGCCGTTTGTCTGCCGGTTCAGGTCGATTTGTCGGCCAATGTGCGGGTCGAAGCGATCGTGCCGCCCCCGAGACACCAATCGCCCTTGTATAGGGCTACAGTCTGCCCGGGCGAGACGCCCACAAGCGGGTTCTCAAGAGCAATCGATAAAGCGCTGCCTTGTCTACGAGTAGGAACGGCGTCAACTCATCGCGGTCAGTTTTCGTCCAGCTCTGACGGAGGACAAGGGGAATCGGCGGACCTCTTGGTGACGATGCATTTGGATAAGGCACCTGCCGGCAGCGAGCGGATCTGCGCTTCGGCTACGAAACCATCCGGCGTGCTCGCTTCCATGGGCGGATGGTCCGGCGAGGTCCAGGAAAAGTCGCTCGTCTCGATGGAAGTACAGCGCAGCATAGGGGAGCTGTTGGTTCAGACCGACCCACTCCTTGGATCAGTGAAGAGCTGCGCCCGTGATGCGAGACAGGAGCTTTTTAACGCACTGCTTGGGCACGACGACCACGGTATTGTCCTTCGCGTTCTTCTTGCCGACAAAGACGGCCTCGGGCAAACCGCTGATCCGCGCTCTTTCGCCTACGGTGTATCGCCATAAACCGGCATGTCGGCCTACCACCTTTCCCGTCTCGGTGATGATGTCCCCTGGCAAGGAGGGGAGGTACGAGTCTGGAGCAAGAAGAGAGAACAATCGATCAGGCTTCGTGTTTGTCTGCTGCCGGCGATGGTCACGAGGATCCCGGAGGACGGACACACCCAAGAAGCTGCTGAAACCTTTGCGGACTCCGACGAAGCAAATCCCCATGCTGTCCTTCTTGTCGCCTGTGTGCATTCCCCACTTGCGCGCCAAATCTCGCACGGCGTCCTTGGTGGCAAAGTCGCCGAGAGGGAACAGGGTTCTCTCGAGGGCAGAGAGCGGGGACGTGGACAGGTAGTGCGATTGGTCTTTGCGGAGGTTGTTGCCACGGTAGAGGGCCGGGACCGAGGCGTTGAGCGGACTCGGGAGCAGGCGAGCGTAGTGGCCTGTGGCGATCCAGGCGTGCGGCGCTCGTCCGAGCAAGCGGCCGGGGAGGATTCGGAACTTGATGTGCCTGATTCCGTGGGAGCACACAGATCAGATACTGCTGACCGGGCAAGGAGGAAGCAAGTCTGCAGGCGAGATGGAAGGGGAAAAAAAAGGGAGATTGGCATTGGGCGCACTGGTTACAAGTGACATCAGGATTCGGGGTCACGCCCGCTGCCCACTCCTCGAGCGCCGGTTCAAACACGTGAGTCCAATACTCTCTCGACAAGTCGACCAGCTCGGGTTCGACGCCGCCGAGGTGTTCGCGACAGATCCGCCGGACGTCGTCCCAGTCGCGTTCCCACTCGCACCCACCCGAGCCGGATTGCTCGTCGAGTGTGTCCCAGTTGCGCATAAAGACGGGTCTGACGTCGTACCCTTGCTCGAGGAGAAGTCGAGCTGCGACGCTGCTGTCGACTCCGCCAGACATGCACGCAAAGACGGGCGTCCCGGCGGGCGGCGGTCCGCATTCCGAGGTCGGTGACGCTGCCGCGCGGTGTACGTGAAAAGCTCTTGTCCACTCGTGTGCGCACGGTCTTCGCTGGAAGCGCTGTGATCGACCTGGTCGACTGGCTGCAAGAGCGGCCGCGGCAGCAGACCTCGTCATCGTGAGCATTTGCGGCTGCGAATGAGGCAAGCCTTTTGAAGATACGGGTAGCGTGTCTCTAGCAGAACTTCTGCTCGGCTGAAGGAGGGCGTCGGCGTTGTAGACGAGACAGCTTGCCGTGCGTCGCCTCTTTCCCTCTTCCACCTCGACCGCCATCAGAGCCACTCTGCTGTTTCGCCGGCGGACGGCTGAAGTTGTCGAGCGTGACATCTCAGACAGTGCACGGCTCGTCTCTGCAACGTCCCGAGGTCCTGTCAAGATCAAATCGGCTCTCCACCCCGCCACCCGACCAGCTGCATGCAGCTCGAACACGACGCACTTGCAAAACCCTCAGCGGAACACGGGACGTGCCTCATCGTACGTCTCATTGCATTATACGGCGGTTGCCGTGCGTTCTGCGCCTCTAGAATCGACGACGACGGCTACCCTACGAATGCTCGACCTCGTCGACCAATCAGAACCTGCCTTCGCAAACACGACTCTTTCGTTCTATAGCACAATGCTGTGGGCGTGCTATTCCGCTCAGGTACCTTTCATTTGTACATTTTGCTCGACAAGTTGACAATCACCCATAGGAGGTGCTCGTCCTGTGGCCAATCTCGCCCTCCGCTCTTCCTCTCTGCTACCCTGCTGCTCTGTCGTGCAACACCCTGGAGCAGGCTGATTCTCTGTGGACGACGCTACTGGTCAATGGAACCTTGCTGCTGGACAAAATACCGCTCCACCTGCATTCGTCCATCCTCTCGTCGGCTCAGCTCGCTCACGATGCCAGTGGCTGCTCGCTTGTACAAGCCGGAGGCGGCGCATTGCCGCACACTTAGCTTGCGCACACACTAATGGTACACGTGTGCAGCTTGTGGTCCCGGGAACAGCGCAGGTCGAGGATAGCAGGCATCTTGTAGCTTGATTCGTAGTCAATCTGTCCATAGGCTGAGCGGCAGGTGATAGACCCGATCTCTCAGTGACCCAGCGAAATAAAGCATATATCTGTTCGCGATCAGCATGGAAAAGATGCGCATCGTGACTGTTCGGAGGATGAGAGTGGACGGGGCGACCGACTGCGGGACCAAAGAGAGCTGCAGCCTTTTTTCCCCTCGGTTGCTCTCCACCGCTCACCTCAACGTCCACGCGAGTACCGCCGCACGGTGCGAGAGCACTCCTAAAGCTACCAAAAACTTGATCCGACCGTCGCCCTCTCGGCGACCTGTGGAGGACTTGCAGTTTCCCATCTCCCCGCTGCTTGGGACACCAGATCTCCCGAATAATGGTCAGCCCTCCGCCGGCACCGGTGACGTTCTTCTCGGCGCTCGATATCGTCTTTTCAGACGATGAAAACGGTCGAGAGATCGGCACGAGCGGGTCGGCGACTCGAGATGACACTCCGACGACTGCTGCCGCACTTCCAGCCGCTGCCGAAGTGGGCAGTGGTGATGCAGAAACCGCGAACGGCGCCGCTCCAGGTCCCTCGGGTGGGAGGATGCGTGTAACTGGGCCGACTGCAGGTCGAATGGGCGTCAGAGCATCCAAGGCGACGGCACTCGCGGCAATGCAGCAGAGTTCGAAAGCAGCGGCAGCAGCAGCAGCGGCGGCGTCGTCTTCCAAATCTCCCGCCCCTGTCGAGCCAGTCCAGCAACCGACTCCGCCACCACCAGCACCTCTCATGAAAGTCGAGCCCAAGGAGGAAGACTTTGTCGGCCCGCATCCATCCAAGAACAGCGTCCGGCGAGCGACGAGGTTACCGACCGCTCCTCCTCTCGACTTTTCCACCCTGCGCATGTCGGCGCCCCGGATTCCGAACCCGCCTCCGCGTGAACGGTCTCGCATGTTTGACCTCGAGGAGGCGCCCGTGTACCACCCGACGATTGAGCAGTTCTCGCAACCGATGGAGTACATCGAGAGGATCGCCCGCGACGCCAAGGACTACGGTATCTGCAAGATTGTCCCGCCCGAAGGCTGGAGACCTCCCTTCTCTATCGATACCGAGGTATGTCTCTCTTCCTCTTTCTCTCTCTCCGCCGCGCTGATATTCAAAGTCCTCTTTTTCCCAGACCTTCCGCTTTAAAACTCGCTTGCAGCAGCTCAACTCGCTCGAAGCTTCCGCTCGCGCTAGTCTCAACTTCCTGGAGCAGCTGTACCTCTTCCATCGGCAGCAGGGCAGTAGCGGGATCACTATCCCCAACATTGGCGGCAAGCCGGTCGACATGTGGAAACTCAAGCGCGAGGTCGGTAATCTCGGAGGTTACCAGACGGTGCGTAGTTGTTTGCCTCCACCATTATGCGATCGGCGTGTGCTGACGCGGTTTGTCCCGTGCAGGTCACGGACGCTCGCAAATGGACGATCGTCGGCAAGGCGCTTGGCTATAACGTGACGGCCAACACTGGCATCTGCTCGCAGCTCAAGATGGCGTACTTCCGCATCATCGTCCCATTCGAGGAATACGTCAAGCATGTCAAGCTCGCCGGCGGACCCGCGCCTCCCGATCCGGTCAAGGAGGCCACGGTGCGGGATACGGCACAGTCCGAGGAGATGAAGGCCTTTGCGGACAAACTCGCCGACGCCCCCAAAATGGGCAACGGGTCGGCCACGCTCGCGACGCCGACCTCGGAGAACGGCTCGCGTACCGCCGTCCCGCAGTCGGAGCGTGTCCGCACCGCTTCCGACAAGCTGAACGAAGCGCTCGATCTCCAGTCTTCGAAGCGTGGCAAGGTGTCTGCGCCTGGCGAGGTAACTGCGACCCTCATCAGTCTCACTCTGTCAAGTGCGTCGGCTGATTAGGGATTATTTGGACGCAGGCTTGCGAGATTTGCTCGCTCGACCACGACCCCGACCGCATCGTCCTCTGCGAAGAATGCGACCGCGGCTACCATCTCTCCTGCCTGAAGCCGCCGTTGAAGCAGGTTCCGACTTCGCAGTTCTACTGCGACAAGTGTCTCTTGCTGAACGGCGCCGATTACGGTTTCGAGGAGGGACAAGATCACAGCCTGTTCAGCTTCCGGAGACGGGCCGACGCGTTCAAGCGCAAGTGGCTCGAGACGCACCCGATGCCGGAACGGAAGGGAAAAGAGCGAGAAGGCGACAGCGTGCCGCCGACGACCGAGCAGGACGTCTGGGCGGAGCAGCTCGCGATCGAGGACCACTTTGAGCGCGAGTTCTGGCGACTCGTCGAGGCGCCGACAGAAACGGTCGAAGTCGAGTACGGTGCAGATGTGGCTTCGACCAAGGACGGAGCGTGAGTGATCTCCCAGCTTCCCAAGAAGAGCTCGTGTTCTGTGCTCGGCTGATATGATCCTGCCTTCGTCTTGAAACCTTCAGCGGATTCCCGAACCTCGAAGTGCATCCTCTGGATCCTTATTCGCGAGACGGCTGGAACCTCAACAATCTCCCTATCCTTGCCGGCTCGCTGTTGCGCTACGTCAAGTCCGATATCTCGGGGATGACGATCCCGTGGATCTACGTCGGAATGGTGTTCTCGACATTCGCTTGGCACAAGGTGCGTTTGGTTTTCCTCACAAGATGCAGATGAGTCGCAAGTAGCTGACCCGCTCAACATCACTTGCAGGAGGATCACTATTCGTATAGGCAAGTTGGCCAGGAGGGGGAGCGTATTCAAGGTTGCCAGTACGTCAGGACTAATCCGCTTTCCTGACCCTGCAGCATCAACTACCATCACCTCGGCGACACCAAGACGTGGTACGGCATCCCCGGCGAAGACGACGAGAAGCTCGAGGCCGCCGTCAAGCTCGCCGCCCCCGAGCTATTTGAGCAGCAGCCGGATCTCATGTTCCAGCTCGTGACCCTCATGAGTCCTGGCCGACTCAAAAAGCACGGCGTGCGCTGCTACGTCGCCGACCAGCGCCCGAACGAGTTCATCATCACCTTCCCGCGCGCCTACCATTCGGGCTTCAACCACGGGTTCAACTTCAACGAGGCGGTCAACTTTGCCCTCTCCGATTGGCTACCCGAGGGTTTGCGCTGCATCGAGCGGTACCGCGAGATCAAGAAGAACCCCGTCTTTTCGCACGACGAGCTCCTTGTCACCATCTCGCAGTGGGAGCGAGACCCGCGGACGTCGAAATGGCTCTTGCCGCACATCCGCGAGATGGTCTCGCGCGAAATGGCCGGCCGCGAAGCGATTCGAGCTCGCGAAGACGCGCCGGAGGAGACGGTCGACCCGAACGATCGTGACGAGGAGGAGTATCAGTGCCAGCACTGCCGCGTGCTGTGTTACCTCTCCCAAATCATCAGCGAGGACGGCAAGGCGATCGCCTGCCTCGACCATTTCGACACCCTCCCTGCCGGTCCGAAGATCCTCCGAGTCCGCTTCACCGATGCCGACCTCGCTCAGCTCAGCAACCGCGTCAACAACCGCGCCCAAAAGATGAGCCGTCACCCCGATCCAGCGACGGGTCTCCTCGACGGCATGGACGCGCCGCGTTCGTCTGGCCGCAAGCGGAAGCCGTCCGCAGCCTTGCTCGAGGCTGCAGGCGAGTCTGCCCCGCCCGCAGCACAGCGCGTCAAGAGTGAACGCTACTCGGACGACGACGACGATGAGGACGGCGATAACGGCGAAGAAGAGGAGGACGAGGAAGGTCGGGACGGAAGCGACGGCATGAACGGCTCCTCAGCAACGGCGCAGCATTACGGAGCCGCTATCGACGTGCCGGTGCAGCAAGGTCATCCTCTGCGTTACTCGCAAGTCGCTGCCGACTCCGAGCCGGAACCGTATGCCGCCGCCGACGGAGAAGATATCGTGATCGATCCGGGACTCTACTCGCCGGCGCTGGCGGGATCTGCTCCGTACGGTAGCACGTATGCGGAAGGGAACGGGCAGCCGCCGATACAATTCTCGCAGACAGCAACAGGCGATGCCGCCGCTGCCGACAACAACAACAACATCTCGATCGAGGTTCAGGAGGCCTGGAGCGTGCCGGCTTCGACCGCCGGTAATGGCTGGCACTGATTTCACCTCTCCACGCCTACCGATTTCCTCTCGTGCCTGCGGCCGTGTTGGAACCTCTTATGTAATGGATTGTGTCTCTGGGTTCTTGCCGTGTGTACTGCTCTCTCCTGTTTGTGCCATTAGTCTTTGGAATACGGTCGGCTGCCGACCGACGCCGCTGCAATTGATTCTCTCATATACCAAACCACCGTGATCACGTCTTGCGTGCGCACACGGAAGGAAGGAGGCGTCCTCCTCTCCCAAGAAGAGAAGAGGGTGACGCCGAGCAGGGTGTAATGTTACAGAACGGCAAAATCGATTGCACTCGAAGAGCCGTGAGGAACTTGATCCTTCACTCATCTACACGACGACGCTTGTCCGAAGCGGCGGTCCGGTTCGGCTCGTCAATGTCGTCGTACGTACGGCGTGTCCGCCTCTCCTCGTCGTGGCGCCCGGACGACGGCCTCCTCCGATCTTCGTCATCGTGGTACCTCGACGACCGCCTCTCGTCGCGGTCGCGCGGGTCGCGCTCCTTGTCATCCGTGACCGTCCGCGAAGAACGGTAACCCGAGGACGAGGCAGCATCTCCTCCATCCCGCCTCGATGACGAACGGTGATGATAAGAGTCGTCTGCTGCTGCGCTAGAACGACGCCTCGGAGAACGCTCACGCTCGTCACGGCGATCGTCGCGGTCATACCTCGACGACGAAGACCGGTGCCCGTCTCGGTCTCGGTCGCGCGACGATTCACGACGACGGAGGCGCTTCTCGGGCGGGATAGGGCGGAAACTGGTCGGCAGTGCAGCGGCGTTCGAAGCGAGACTGCCGTTCGGGCCCCCCATGCCGTTTGCGCCTGCCGGGTTGTGCACCACGGCAGGCAAAGGTGCGGTCGGTAGCGGGCCGCGAGCGCGCCACTCGTCGATCAGTTGACGGAGTTGGTGGTAGCCCAAATGCATCTGCCAGGCGGGTGAAGGAGGAACAGGGGGTCAGCAGCAGAGTTCCTTTTGCCTGTTCGCTATGAAGAACGGACGGGGACACGGGACGGACCTTTCCTCCAAAGTGATCGGCGAGACGACGATCAGAGTCGAGCACGGACAAGTAGGCTCCACAGATGTCACAGACGCGGAGTTTCTGGTGTCCAGAAGCGCCGGCCGTCTCGATCAGCTGCTGCAACTCGCGCTCCTTTTCGAGCTTTTCCGTCTTGAGCGCTTCCGCTTTCGTCAACTGCGTCATCGACTCTTCAACTTTTCCTTGGGAGCCTGCGGGAGAGTGATGGGTGAGAGTACGAACGCGGATGGCAGTGCGTGCGGAAAGAGAGAGAGAAGCAAGCGAATCGTACCGAGCGTTTCGACGTCTGCCATGGCTGCCTGATAAGCGCCCTCGATTTCGCCAACTTCGCGCATCTGCAGTAATGTCGAACAGGTCAGTCGCAAGCTTTGAATGTCCATTCGAGGTCTCCTGCACCGACTCACGAGAGCCGTCGTGCGGTTGTTCTCCTCTGGCGTCTTCTCCAGCCGACGATGAGCCGCAGCGATCCTCCGGTCACATTCGCCCACAAAGTTCATGATCTGTAGGACGCGCACGAGTGCGTTGAGTTGGTGCATATCCTCGCTAAGAGCGGGAGAGGATGCGAGGGGGCCCTGACCTCGCGCTCGTAGTCGGCCTTGAACGTGTTGAAGATCTTGATCTGGTGCTCGTCCTTCTCCGCCTCGGCCTTTCTCGACAGGTCCTCGTACTCGGTCTTGAGCTTGACCGAGTGAGTCTTGGCGCACGGTCCGAGGTCCATTTTCTGAGTGCGGAACGGGATGTCCTGATCAGTACGGAGAATCCCACGCATGTGCGCGAGCTAACTTGCGACGATCGCATGCCGCGCTGCGCTGCTCACCGTGTTGGTAAAGAGGTCATGGGGGCAGATCCCTGCGACAAAGGGGTGGCAAAGTTTGGGGTCGTAGAGCGAGATGTTGTGCTGGACGATGCCGAGTGCCTCGGGCCCCATGAGCTGCTCGAGCAGCTTGCGCTGCTGTTCCTGTACGTTTTGAATATGCCCCAGAGTCATCAGTACCTGCTCCACTATGGCTCGGTGCTTGATGGTCATAGACCGCAGAGATGGGAATCGGACCCTGAGAGTGCAGCCCGCCTGCCGTCGCCCCGCACCCAGGGCCGGCAGGTATAAGGCTCTACACGCTGATCCGCTCTGCTGTGCTGCATGGGCACGGGCGACCTTTGCACGGGCCGCGTTGCTGAGCGCTATAGGATGCGTGTGGAGGGACGCGGTTCCAGCAGCGACGACAAAGTCGGTCGCACAGGCGCATGGTAACGCTGGGCTGGACGAGCTGAGCGAGAACAGGAAGGCTTACAGCGAGACGACCCATGCTCGGCTTTGAGGTGGTCGGGGTGAGTACAGTCAGAGATCAGCCGCACTTGACTTTGTCGCCCTCGCCAAGTTCCGCCGCCGCGACAAGTACTACAACTTTCGACTTTGACAGACTAGTATGGACCACATGATTGCAGGGGCTGTCGAAAAAAAACTCAAGCAAAGCGTATAGAAGCGTACAAGCACAAGTCGGAAAAGCAGGCAAAGCGAGACGCGGTGTTCTGGGGCGGCGGCGGCATCAAACGCGAGCTGCCCGCTTGAGGTGTTTGCGCAGTTCGTGATACGCACCATCGGCGCTCTGTTCACAAAGCGAAAATGAGTCGGGTCCAGGAGACGTGTGAATCGCCCCTCCCTCGCATGAATATGTGGAATCTCCCGCGATCGAGCTAGAGGGGAGGGATACACACCTGCGCAGCGTCGTAGTAGTCGGCGGCGGTTTCTGCGATGACTTTGCTGAGCTTGCGTTGCTCGCGGTGAGTACGCTCGACCCGAGCAGCAACTGGGAGCAACCCCGAACCAGTCGAGTCGTCAAGACGCTATCAGCTTCCTCGTCGAGAGAGATGTGTGCGGATCTCGCAACCCCGCAGAAAGGCACTCACACACTTGCGCGATGGCCTGGTGCAAATCATCGTCCGGGTCGAGCAGTTTCAGGTTGTACTTCTGCAACGAGCCCGCGAGGCGACGTGCATACTCGTCGAGTCGGAGCGCGACTTGACGGTACTGCTCCGGCTGCCCGACGAGCGTGAACCGCTGCGCTTTTGCGTGCGTAAACTGCTCGAGCTTTTGTTTCCTGCGCGTACTTCTTGTCAGACCTCCCTCAGGTACCTTTTCTGACAAGGGCGCACAAGGTGCTCACATCTTGCGCTGTGAAGCGTGGACGACTTGGTTTGCGCCGGCTTGTCCGGCTGCAATCACCGATTTGAGCTTGGCGGCATACTCGGCGGCATCGGTAGCCTGCTTCTCAGCCGTGACGGCCATGACGGCCTGTCCTCCTCCAATAGGCGGATTTAGAGTCAGTTCTCTACCCAGTAAAAGGACGGAGGGACAATAAGGAAGAATGTACCCTCGTGGCGCGCTTGATATACGAGCTCCTGCAAGAGCGCGTCATCCTCGCCAAGGGGTCATCTCATGCGCAGAGAGGCAACGAAACGATAACGGTCCTCACTGCAGCTCTTTCTCCGCCTTGGCTCCCCTCTTTTGCTGCGCGACCGGCGTCTCGTCCGCCGCTGCGACCTCCTCGTCCTCGTCCTCGTCCTGGCCCTCGCCGAGCAGCATCATCATCGAGTCTTCAGCTTGATAACTCTCCTCGTCACTCGCCGCGGCGTCAGGAGTGTACTTGACGCGTTTGCCGGTCGAGCGGGCAGACTTGCGGGCCGCCGCCGCCATCTGGGGATAGGGGTTCGCTCCCGCTGCCGATGCGCGACTGACGGGAGCTGAGGAAGAGCCGGCGGTTCTGCGAGGAGGCATCTGACTGCCCTCTCGAGTCTGGTCGTTGGCTGATGACGAACGGCGAGGGAGAGGCGGTCAGACCGGCAGGGGGCACGTCGAAGCGCAGATTAGCAGAGCGAAGGTAAGCTGTAGGGTCGAGCTGGGAGCGAGCACGCAGCCTCTGTGCAGCAGCACTGTGAGAGCAAGAAAGAAGGAGAGCAGTCTTGTCCAGTTTTCGCGGTCGGCTCAGACGATTTCACGCGGAACCCAACGGAGCGGCCTCGACTTGCACAAAGAAGCCGCGCCTGCATTCGCTCTCTACGGACCTGTTTCACATGATCGCGAGTGACAGAGGGCCTGGCAGTTTATACGATGCAGAGGTTCAACTCCGGCCTCTGCTTGATCAGGTTGCGCAACGGGAGAAAGAGTTGATTGTCCGGCTCGGTTCCGAAAGCCTTGAGCTCCTCCCAACTGTGCCACTCCCACCGTTCGCACTTTTCAGGCTCGCAAACCTGTGCACAGTAGAAGAGGTGTTAGGTTTTCTCCGAGTTGATTGCGGAAGCGAGAGAGCAGAGTTGACCGCGCCTTTTCCGGTGGTGGCGGGAATGTCAAGGGCAAGCGAGGAGACTCACCTCTGGTCGAGCGTCGTCTAGAACCGGGCACGCCATGAACAACGTGATGTAGTGTTTATGTTCGGTCGAAAAAATGTCGTTCGTGGCCGTCAGGAACCGCACATCCTGTTCCGCAACGTACAGACCGGTTTCCTCGAGTACCTCGCGGGCGGCACATGCTTCGGGCGTTTCGCCAAAGTCGAGGTGACCGCCCGGGAGTTGGAGTGCGCCTGTGTGAGAGCTTGTACATCAATCCAAACCCCGTGCCGAGCTGAGGACCCGCCGTCTCACCTGCACCATGCGAACCTTTCCGGATCCCGGTAACAAACTTTCCTCGCGAGTTGTACAGGAAGCAGCCGACGCCGACCCGTACCAGCGGTGCCGCGTCGGACGGTGCACCGCTTGACATAGTATAGGTTTCAGACGATGTGTAAAGCTGTCGGCCGGGAATGAGCGCAGCCAGGTAGGGAGAGAGATCGACGGTCGAAAGGGCGACTGAGTCTGTCTCGCGCCGACAGGATCCTGCAGTAGCGCTCTAGACTCGGAGTAGGCTCTGTACACGGTGGATTAACGAGAGCAAAGCGAAGGGCCATTCTCGATGATGAGGTTGAATCACGTGACCACGCTTAAGCTCCTATGGCTCATCGACACGCCGCACGATGACGCGCTGGATTGTGTTCGAGGGAGCTCCGACAATCCAAGAAGCTTTCGAATCGCTCGAGACTTCAAGCCACGGCAAGCCCTGGGGCGACTGGAGGACTTCGACCTTTCGACTCGGTTTCCTCCCGCCAGAGGCCGACGAGGAGCGAGCGGGGCCAGCACATGGCGCGGAAGAAGGATCGGCGAGCGCGGTGACAGAGCAGTCGAGGGCAGGTCCAGCTGAAGAGGAAGGCGATCTGAGCTCTAGTTCTGATGAGCGGCTCGAACAGGTCGCGGCGACTCCGTCGGAGGAAGGTAACTTGTCCGACGACTCGGATCCTCGCGACCTTACCGACATGTACGAAATGTCACAGGACCTCTCGCGGTCTTCGCTCGGACGGCATGTCAAAGAGGAGGACGACGATTCTGAGTTTCCATTTGGCGCCGGTGAGTTTCGGCTCGGTCTGGACATGTACCGTGTCAGCAGACTTACGTGGCTTATAGAATGCCTACTCGCCGACACAGAGATACTCCCGCCGCCGGCGCAAAAGAGGCGTCGCTCGTCCCGTTTGCAAGCGTACGACGCCACCGCGAGGGACGATCAACTGGATCCGTCTGATCCGACCTACTCGCGGTTCTCTACCACCTACGGCGAGGACGATTCGTACGATTACACTTCCCGCTCCTATGCTCTGGAAACTGGTGCAGGAGGCAGTGGCGGCGGTGGGATCGGCGGGGCGCCCGAATTTCCCTTCCGGAAACGAGACCTCGTCCCGCTCGGCGAGATGCACGCGCGCAAGTCGACCGGACAGCTCGTCTCGGTGCTCGCTTGCGTCTGGAACATGAATCACTTTGATGCGCGCGGCGGCGGTTCGGGCAGGCATGAATGGTCCTTGTTGGACAGTTCGGGGCAGAACCTCCCTCTGATCATATGGGACACCGATTACGGCGACGAGGCCGAACGCGTTCGCCTCGGCGACATTGTCTTTATCGGACGTGAGTCTCCTTTTTCGCTCCGTAGAAACGAATAAGGGCAGGTAGCGCGCCAATTACTCGTCAAGACCACTGAATGTTGGACGCGACTCTGCAGCCATCAGCATCGACTCGTGGCAGCAGAAACTCCAGCTCAAGTACCGTCGCAAGGCTACCAAGATCCAACTCTGCTGGCGCGCAACCGTACTCGATTCGGACGACCGTCGGCGATATCGCTTCCACCGCGACTGGGCCAAGGAGATCCCGGAAGCGGCAGCGGTGCTGCAACAAGTCGACTATGCGACGTCGCGCACGACCTGACCCCTTTCTATGGGACACATGGGCGCAGACACCTTTGGCAGATTGCACTTTGCTTGTCGTTGTAAGATATTTCGTTCTACTTTTCTTTTCTTTTCTCGATGACCTTTATTACTTGGCTTACAGAGTATTCCTCGTGTGCCAAGCAAAGCGAAGCTGGTAAGCTACGCTTGCGAACGCGGAAAGCAAGGGCGGTCGAGCGACGTCGAGCGGCTCGAGCGCAGCGATTAGGTCTTTCACCGCCGCGGAGGACCCGAACACAAGTACAACGTCTGCGATCACCGTCCGCACTCTTCTCTTACTTGCTGTCCCGCTTTGGTTTATTTACAGGCTTCCGGAAGTCAACCTCAGCTAGGCGGTGCAAGGCATGACTACTCCCGGTTCATGTGAGCGTGCAAGGCCGTGTTCACCCCGGTTCCAGATTTTGCTGCTCTGACGACTGCTGACGATGATCAAAAGGAACTAGGGACAGACTTCCAGACTGAACAGCCACAGCTTGAACAAGGCCGTGGATCCAAATCAACGAGCGACATCAGGACTTGGGTCAAGGAGGTCCTTCAAGAGCCGGCTGTCCCTTTCGACATGAGCAACCTCACCCGCTTGACCGACATTCGCGCGCTGCATTCTGCTGATAACTGCGCGAGGATTGAAGTACTCGCCTGTGCCTCTGCCAAGCAGAATCGTCGCTCCCCGTGCGAGCGCTCTCAAGAGTTCGTTTTGCACGACACGACGAACACGCCGTACACGCTCAAGATCCGCAAAGAAGACTATGACGCCGGCCACATTCGGATCGGAGACGTCGTCTACGCAGGCCGCGAGTTGTTTTGGCTTCCTCCGGAGGCTGTATGCAGTCCGCGCTGACGAGCGCAAGAGTTTCCCGGCACAGTTCTCGAGATCACCTACAAGGCAGGCCTGCTCGAGCTCCTGTACCTCCCTTGGGTCACGCAGGTACAAATTTGTTGGCGCATGACTCCGAAGATGCCAGGGGATACCGCTTACCGCTTTGATCGCGCTGCGGCCGAGACGAGCGCGGTGGCGGAAGCGGTTTTGACGATTGTGGACCGCATGGCAGCTAGGTAACGGACCGACGTTGTGAGCTAGCGCGGTTCAATTTCGTAGTACGTTCGGTAACTTGCTTGAGGATCCCCGCTACGATCAAGACAGAGTATAGTGCCGAGTGAGCGATGATCTGCAGCTCCATTTCGAGGGAAAGTTTTCTTCATGCTCCCTCGCCTCCTGCCGACTGCTGGTCTCATACGCGCTGTCTTCCGCCCTCAGACACTCGCTGTCCAACCCCCTTATCGCACTTACGCCGTCTCGTCAGCCCGACTCGCGATGCCGCCGAAAGCCACCGCGTCGAAACGAGGTAAACGCAAAGTCGAGTCGACCTCTCCGCAACCTGCGGCAAGCGCGCAAGAGCCGGTCGAGGAGGCCGTAGAGACTAAAGAGGAGGTCGAAGATGAGGAGGAGGACAAGCCCAAAAAGGCCAAGCGAGCGAAGAAGGCAAAGGAGCCCGTCAAGCCGATCGACCCCTCCGTGCCGACCAACTTGACCGTACCCGACAACCTCGAACCCTTCCCCCGGCCTCCAGAAGGCTGCATCCGGATTTCGGCATGGAATGTGGCTGGCTTGCGCGCGAGTGAAAAGAAAGGTGCGCCGCTCCCAGCAGTATCGTCACCGGCGAATTTGTCGATCGACTTCCCTTCCGACTGACACTCACTACCACGGAACGGCGAGTAGGTTTCTCGAGATACGTGAATGCAGAGGATGCTGATATCCTCGTGGTGACGGAGACGAAAACGCCGGAGATAGATCTCCCGGCCTTGAATGACCGTTACGAGGTTCGTCTCAGTCTCCTCGATTTACTCTGCGAGTTCCGTCTCAGGGGCCTGACCCGAACATTGCTTCCATAGTATCGCTACTGGGGCGACCACGTCAAGAAAGGTCACGCCGGAACGGCCATCTTCTCAAAGATCAAGCCGTTGAATGTCACCCGTGGATTCCCAGCGAGCGACGAAGTCTCGGCCGCAGATTCAGAGGGACGCATGATCACGCTCGAGTTCGAAAAGACGTATCTGGTCGGAACATGTGCGTCACGGCGCGTATCCTGAAGGATGCGTTGCGGCAGGCTGACGCAAACAAACGTTGCTGTCCGGGACAGACGTACCGAACGCGGGCGCTGGTCTCAAAACACTACCGGAGAAAGAAAAGTGGAACCGCGCGTTCGAACTTTACCTGCGCGAACTTGACGCCAAGAAACCAGTCATCTGGTGCGGCGACATGAACGTCGTAGCGGCACCGATCGGTGCGTTCTCTGACGCGATCCCTCCCGCCCTTCGCGGCCTGAAACTGACTTCCGCGGCAAGGTCTATCGAGGCCCTACAGACATCAGGAACTGGAAGACGAACTACAACAAGTCGGCAGGATGTACCGACTCGGAGATCAACGCCTTCAAGGCGCAGCTGAATCCGGAAGAGGGATCCGACCACCAACATTTGGTCGACGTCTGGCGGGAACGCAATCCGGAACTTGAAGGCCACTAGTGAGCTTCCATCGACGGTGGCTGTTCTGGCTTCAAACTCCGCGCTGAACTTGCCCGCACACCCCGCAGCTCTTACTACTCTTACAAGTTCTCCTGCCGAGAGAAAGGAATCGGGTGGAGGATCGACTATCACGTTGTGAGTGAATTCCCCATGTTCGGTGAATGAGAACGCGCTCCTCAAGTCGTCCTCGCTGCACTTTTTCAGGTGTCGGAGCGCATCCTGCCGAAAGTCAAGAGTTGCGAGATTCGGGCCGGCATCTGTGCGTTTCGCTTGTCAAGTTCGGTCGCTCCGCCACCTGCTCACCGTCCGCATTGTTCGCAGGGGGAGCATCTGATCACGTCCCGCTTGTCCTCGACATTGAAGGACCGCTGTAAATCCTTGTTGATCATAGCTTGCACAGTCGGCCTGCCGCTTGCTGAACCAGTCGCTTCGAAAGCTTGAGGACGATTTCTGAGAATATGCTCAAATTCTGCGAGTGTGCGTGATACAGAAAGAGGGGACAGCCCATGCAAGACTCGCGGGGTGTCGGGTATACGCTACAAAAAGAAAAAAAAAACAACATGTGTGGGCGTCTTGCCCAAGTCGTTCTCATCCTGCTCGAATCGTCAAACCAGACTCGCCCTCTTCGGGTATAGCGTCCGAGATCTCGATAGACGGCCTTCGCGAATGGTGAGGCGAAGGGGAGGCGCCCGTTCTCGTCGCCGCCGCCGCCGCTTCCCAATCGAAAGGGTCATCGGTCAGGATGCCTCGCTCGACGCGCGACAAGGCTCGACGCCCGTCACGGGATGCGGAAGGGGTTCGTAGCGCATCGCCCATCTCGGTCGAGTTGGAACGACCCGTAGTCGACACGGGGCGGGAACCGCCTGCGCTCACCGACCTCGCGTACCCGAGGGTGCTCGTACTCCGACTGCGCGTCGCGTTCCGATATGACGAGCCCGTGCTCGTTTTTCTGATGCGACGACCGTCGCGTGAAAATCGCCCGACGCGGCTGGTGGCTGGAGACGTCGGACCGTCATCCTCCGCGTCCTCGTCGGCATGGAGGAGCGCCGCCTCTTCCTCGGCGTCGATTCCGCGATAAGCGCGCTTCCGCCGCTCATGAGCCCGTCGAGCTCTTCGCTTCTCCGAATACAGCCACGACTGGCCGAGGATCATGAGATCGAAGCACAGAGTGCCGCCCGAACCGAGCAGGTACGGCAGCGATTCGAGGAGGAACGAGATGGAAGAGGATTGCGGGTTGGCGAGGATTGAAGCGACATAGAGCGAGTTGCCGATGAAGGCAAAGAGGAAGAGGGTCATGGCGAGACCTTCGACCGAGCGGCGTCGAAACTGTGGACAAGGCGAACTGATTTTCAGCGATGCTCGAAAAAAGGAGGATCGGAACAGACGCACGTTTTGCCAGATCTGGGGTAACCGAGAGGTCAGATATGCCGTCGTGCATGTCCAGGCACTCGTGCGCCCGATGATACGCTCCCAATCTGGTCCGTGCGGATGAGGCGGCGGTTCTTCCGAGCCCGACATGCGAAGGCCAGAGCCGTCGGATTCGGTTCGATTCGAAAGAGCAGGGGGCGGTAAAAGTGAAGGCAGGGGGACGGTGGATTGCTCTGATACGTCCAGCGGGAAGATAGATGACCGTTCGACGTCTGACAAGGCGCCGTCGACCGTCCGCCGCTCGACGACGGGCATCGTTCGTGGTCGCAACCCGACCTGGGAGGCCCACGCAATACGGTCTCTTCGTGACAATGTAGGCGTCGCAGCGGCCCAGACTCGTCCCTGTTCCCCTGACCGCTTGGCCAACGGCGCGCCACCTGCCGCACCTGCAGAACTCCCCACGCTTCCGAGCGTCATCAACGCTCCGACCGAGAGGAACACGATCGACGAGGAAGTACTCCGTCTGGATGCGGGGGGTCTACTTTGACTGCTCGTTGTCCGGAGTCGTGGAGGAGGAGGAGGCGCGGGCGCTGCCACTGCCGTTGCGGCATGTTCAGCAGGGTGCGGGTCAAGAGGAGGGAACGGTGCCGGGATTTGCTCCGAAAGTCGAGAGAACGAGACGTGATTCTCGTTGAGTGTTTGATACGAGGGCAGGAAAGCCCCTTGGGACGACGGCGAACCGCAGATGGGAGCGAGAGTCGGGTCGAATGTTCGTATCGCAGTTCGGTGCAACGTCCGACCTCGTTCCGGTTGGTGGATCGGGCTCGGCGGCACGCTCGAGACCGGCGAGATGACGTCTTCGGACAGAGACGACGAAGCAGTCCTCTGAGCGGAAACGCGCGGACTCGCGGTCGCCGCATCGCTCGAATGCCCGGACCCCTCCGTGAGCCAACTGGCCGCCATCGGGTTCTCCTTGCCATCCTCTGGCGCTGAATTCGACCGAGCTAGCCTCGAAGTACTCCTCCGCGGCTTTCGAGACCTAGAACGAGTCGCACTGTGGCGATGCGGGTAATGGTGATGATGTGGCGTGTGCGCCTGAGCGTAAGGGAAATCTTCGGCGAAGGGCGGTATCGGCGGGACTGGATGAATCCGAGAGTAGTAGGCAAACTGGCTGCAAAGAACGACGTCGACGAGGAGGAAGTATCCGGCGAGGTACGTTTGGAACGGCAACTGGTGCGTGAGGACGCAGCTGTATTCAAGTCCGGTCACGAGTGAGCATCTCTGTACGGCGCCGGGGGCTTTTCTTGACTCGAGGGCGCGCAGCTCACCCTAGAAAATTTGTGAAGTCGCCGACAAACCAGCTGATCAGGAAAGGGAGCGCGAGACCTGACAACCCGTCCCAGAACCGCAGTCAGTCTCGGCAGCTTTGCCAGCGTTTCGGAAACGTCATCCTACCAGCTCACCTTCGACTGATCCGCGCTGAAAGTTCTCGTAGATCTGCGGTGACTGTGCGCCGAGCCAGGTGACTATAGATGCGAGGCCGAGATAGGTCGAGAGGGCGCCGCGGTCGAGTTCCCACCCTCCGGCCTCGGCAGCGCTCATGGCCCCGCCCTGCGTGACGTACACGTCAGCGCAGTGGATTTGGAAGCCGATTAAAGCCTTGGCTTACACAGTCAGTGCGGGGTAGCCTGCGAGGACCGTGACGTGCGGTGTTGGATGAGAGCGACGGACAGTCGAGGGCAACGTGCGCGTTCCCACGGTCGAGTGCGACGTCGAGCGTCTGGTACGGAGCTCTATACAGCACGCGGAGTGGGACCAGCAAAACTCGCAACCTAAGAAAGGAGGACGAGCGAGAAACAAGGTTCGAACCATGGCAAGTCACGTGCCAGCGGAACAATGTCTCTAGAGACTCGGTCGAGGCACGCGCAGATGTAAAGACGCCGAGGATGGTATTATAGATGAAACGACACAGTGCTAGACACGAAGGGCAATGACGGATAAAAGCGGGAGAGAGACAAGCGACGGAGGAGGGACCGTAAGAATGGGAGGGGGCTACGGCACCGAAAGGGTATGGAGCACAATTGAAAAGCGAAGCGAGCGAGCATTATGTAGGGAAGAGCAAGCGAGAGAGAGAGAGACAGAGAGAACGGAACCTTAGGCGGGCACAAAGCCGTGCACGAGCGTGTCGACGGCGGTCGCCTGCTCGGGTGGCACGTCCGCCTCTTGACCTTCGCCCTTGACACCTCCACGCTGGTGCTCCTCGTCCGATTCGGATTTGCCACAGTCGCAGTCGGAACCGCATTCTGACTCGTCGTGCGCGCCCACCCCGCCGAGTTGCAACCTCAACCCGAGGTCCTCGACCGACCCTTCCTTGATGCCCGGGAAACCCGGACGCGGCACCGGCTGGACAGTCGAACGCGTCGCGCTCGTCGCACCCGCCAGTTCGAGCGAGGCCTGCGTCAAAGGCGTGTTGGGCGCGCCAGAGAGGCGACGGTGTTGCGCCAAACGGGGCGAAGGGTTCGAACCCGGCGAAGAAGCTCCGACAGCGCCGCCGCTACCACCAGCGAGGCTCAGGTAGGCCGTCGTGGGCGAGTTGCGAAACGTCGCGCTGCCGAGGTTCTCAAACCCCGGATACATCGAGAGCGAAGCCGGGATCGCAACGTCGTCGAGCGTGTTGGCGTCCATGTCGGGCGAAGCCGACGCCGAACCGACTTCGGACGTCGCGGCAGACGAGTAGAGACCGTCGAGATTGTACAGGTTGCTCATGGCGATCTGCGCAGCCGCTTCGGCCGCCCGGGCGGCTTCCTCCTCCGCGCGCTGCGCCTTGGCCTTGGCCGACTTTGACAACCGCGGTTTGCGCTGAGTCGTCTTGGGCTTGGGCGCTTTCGCTTTGGCAAGTTTCGGCGCCGCGACCGGCTGAGGCGACATGCCGCCGTCGTCTTCCTCCTCGTCGTCCTCGTCTTCGCGCTCAATCTCGTGTGCGAGCGGGTGCACTTCACCGTTCCCGCCCGGACGGCCGGGACAGATGTGTTGGTGACGAGTCAAGGTCGCCTTGCGCGAGAACGACTTTGTCGAGCACATCTCGCACACGAACGGCTTCAAGCCGGCGTGGATCCGGCGGTGACGTGCGAGCGACGACGAGTCGCTGAAGAGTCTGCCGCAGTCCTGGCAAGCGTGAGGCTTGTCGCCCGTATGTACGCGCATGTGGACCGTAAGAGCAGAGCGCTGTAGGGCAGAGCAGAGCGGCGGTTAGTGTTTGACCGGTTGCTCGCAGACGACACGAATAATACAGCGTACCTGGATGAACGACTTTCCGCAGCCGGGTTGACTGCACACGAACGGCCGCTCTCCGGTGTGGATGCGATAGTGACGCAAAAAGTCACTCTTGCGCGCAAACTTCTTGTCGCAGTCCGGGATCGGGCACGGGTGCGGGTTGTCGTCGTCGCCCGCGAACGCCGCCGCCGCTTCGCGCGCCGTCGGTCCTCCTCCGGGAGGAGCAAAGTCGGACGCACCGGGTGCGGTCCCGTTCGGGTTGCGCGGAGTGGGCGCTTGCGGGTTGTACACGGGCGGGTGGATGTGCGTGTGCGTGCGCGGACGGGGCGGTTTCGGTTTCGCGGGTTTGCTGCCACCTTCAGGGGCGGGCGAAGCTGACGGCGAAGCCGTCCTCGTCCCGGCGACCGAACCGGCGACCATGACGGGTGAGGCGACAGCGGCGGGAGCGACTGCAGTCGGAACGACAGAGACCGGGATCGAAGCCGCCGGTGCCGAGGCCGCGGCCGCGGCGGCTTTGCCACGACGAGGGGCAGGAGCCGGCGCGGCGACAGAGGCCGACATGGCGGCGGCGGCGGCCTTCTTCGCAGCGGCGGCTTTCTTCGATGGGGCGCGGACCCGCTTCGTGCTGAGAGCAGGAGGCGCCGGCGACCCGTGGGGCGAGTACGCATTCTGTTGCTCGAGGAGCGCCGTCGTCGCCGGGTCGAGCAAGTGCGCCGACGAGGTCGAGGCCGTCGCGCCCAAGTCTCCGTTGGCGGGCAAAAACACGTTCGTGTCGGCTCCCGTCACGCCAAACAACCTCTTGACCTCGTCATACTGGGACAAGTGCTCCTCGGGCGAGTTGCGAGCCGAAGCGGCGGCAATCACCTTCAAGGTCGGGTCGATCGAACTGAGGTCGAGCGACATTTCGGGCGAGTGGGAACCAGCCATGGGAGCAGAAGAGGCGGCGGTGGGATCGACGGTCAAGTCTTCGTGAGGGTTGACGTGCCTCGGTCGCGGGATCGGCATCATCGCTGGCGAAGACGGCGTGTCGTCGGTAGCGGCGGCCGCGGCGGCGCCTCCTTCCGCCGCTGCAGGGTCCGCCGATCCGTGCGCGGCGGTCGAAGCCGGCGCGTTCGGGTTGTCGCCAGCGGCGGCAGCGGAAGAGTCCGGTTCGCCGAGGAACGCAAACGAAAAGTCGTGGTCCGAGTCGTACGCGCCAATGTCACCGAGGGGGATACTGAAATCGCCGACGAGGAGGCTATTTCCGTTGCCGGCTCCGCTCGAACCGCTGCCTCCGCCGGGCAACGCGTCGAGGCTGAGCCCTTCGGCGAACGCGCCGCCGTTGGTCATCCCGCCCTTTTGCCGCTTGCCGCGCTGACCGCCGCTCGTCGAGCCGTCTCCGATCGTGCCGCTCCGTTTCCTGCCTTTGCTCGCGCGCGTGATCAAGCCGGCGTCTTGGTCGCCGCCCGCGCCGAGCAGGCCAAACAAGGCGTCGTCGCCGGCGTTGGCGGACCCGACCGCGGCACCTCCCGACGACGAAGACTCTCCCGCTCCTCCTGCAGTACCACCGGACGCACTGGCCCCCCCACTGCCACTGCTGCCCGCACCGTCGCCGCCAGTGCCGCCCGACGAGGAAGCGCCCCCTCCGTTGAGAACGTTCGGATCGCCCGTCAGCAGGGCGGCTTCTTCAGGTGCGAGTCCGATGCTGAGCGACGAAGGGACTCCTCGGCTCGACGCGGCGGCCGAAGGGGTCAACATGGCCGCGGCGGCCTGAGGGGTCAAGGCGGCGCGTGCGGACGAACCGGCTGCCCTGCGCCCCTTGACGCGGCGCGTCGAGAAGGCGTTGGCGAGCGACATGGTCCCGTGTTCGTGTGTGTAGTAGTGCTAGTACCTGAGAGTAGGGTGAGTCGGAGTGTTGGGTGAGTGACGTGTGGTGGCGATGTAACTAGGGATCCGTGTCGACGACAACGACGCGCGAAG
This sequence comes from Rhodotorula sp. CC01, assembly GCA_021654155.1. NCBI lineage: Eukaryota > Fungi > Basidiomycota > Microbotryomycetes > Sporidiobolales > Sporidiobolaceae > Rhodotorula > Rhodotorula sp. CC01. The sequence continues at coordinate 623,420 of JAKEZK010000004.1, forward strand.
CCTCCCCGGCACTAAAAGACGGCGACTATGCTGGTGCACGAGAGACACGAGAGCCACGTGGTCAAGCGAGTTGAGTGAGAGATGAGAGTGTTTGTTGAGTGAGGCGGTGCGCCACCACGACAACGAGAGAGAGGTGTGACGATAGAGAAGCGAGAGACTGCCATAGGAGACGGCGCGAGGGGAAACGGCGAAGGCGAAGGGACAGAGCGACGAGTCAGCTTCATGTTGGGGCTGCCTGGCGACTAGCCCTGGGCATAGCAAGTCGGCTCACCAGTTGGGTCCCACTCTCGCTGGCCAGCCGAACCACACGGTTGAGCTTGGGTGAACAGGAGGAGGAGAGGAAGCTCGGGACACAAGCGTCGAGGCCGAGCGCAGAAGCTCGAGCTCACCCTCTCGCGCGCGCGCCTTCCCGCCTCCTCTTCACTGCACCAATCTTGGACTTTGTAGGGCTGGGTAGATGATGCATTATGACACACACACACACATATGGACTACAAATATGCCAGCGGAAAACCACGGGTTCACAAAAGCGGGAAAGTTGGTCGTGTGTCGCGATCTTGTGCAACCGGCCCCGCGCCAAAAGACGTGTCAAGCGGCCCAAACCTATAGCTAGGAATAAGAGCTGCCCCGCACGGCCCGCTCGATCCTCGCACAGCAGTTAAGCAACTGCAGCTCCTCGTCCGCGCCGTCCGTCAGCGCCTTGTCCGCCAACCCGAGGTCGATCGCGACGCTCGCTTTCGCCCGCGGGCTCACGAGAGGGTCGAGGATCACCAGGTCGTGCAGCTGTATGGTGTAGCCGAGGTTGGTCAGTCGGAGATGATGGCGGTCTGAATGCGGGAGAGAGTAACAGAGAGAGAGAGCCCCCGGTCGCACCTGCGAGAGAACCTGAACCGAAGAGTAACCCTCCCGAATCACCTTCTCCACCGCCTTCCTCACCCTCTCAAACCGACTCCCCTGCCCTGTTCCACTCATCTCGACATCCCCCTCCCCATCTTCCTCATCCCGCACGCCCAACGCCCGTGCAAGTTCCCTCATGACCGGATCAGGAACGACCCCTCCGATCTCTTGCACCGAGACGGCCGTGATCGGTTCGGACGTCGCGGCATGCAACCGCGCGGCACTTTGCAAGTAGGTAATGGCGCGACGGAGGTCGCCGTCCGAAGTCTTGATCAGGGCGTCGAGGGCCTGTGTTCGTCGTGGTGCGGTGATCAGCGTGCGGTCTCTCCTTCTGGGGGTCTCCGGTGTACAGGACAGTGTTATGTGGGCATGGATTGAGGGAGAGGGTAAAAACGTCGTCGGTGCCGTACCTCGTCGGGGCAGTCGACCTTTTCGGCCAGACAAATCTCTCGCAACCGTGCCGCCGTCGAACTCGTGTCGAGCGGCTTGAACCGGAATTTTGAACACCTCGACGTGATCGGTTCGATGATCCTATGTATCCGGTCCATTTCCCCCCGAGTCTAGTCAGCCCTCATTCCTGATCTCCATCAAAGGTGGAGGAGAAATATGGGACGCACCTGGTGACGTAGTTGCAGATGAGGCAGAAGCGAGTGATCTTGGAGTAGGTTTCCATGATTCGGCGCAGGGCAGATTGTGCGTCCTGCGTCATCGAGTCTGCCTCGTCGAGGATGATGATCTTGAACGGCGGAGCCGGGTAATTCCTGTCCGCAGCGCACGCCCCAATCAGCGAAAAACAGCCCCGCAAAGATCGATTCAAGGCTAAGGGAAACGCAACGCACGGGTCATGGTTGGTCGTGACTGTCGTCTTTGCAAAGTTTTTAATCTTTTCGCGCACGACCGAGATGCCGCGCTCGTCGGACGCGTTCAGTTCGAGCACGCGCGAGCGGTACAGTTCGGGACCGAACAGTTGTTTGCACAGGGCGAGGATCGTCGAAGTCTTGCCCGTACCGGGAGGGCCGTAGAAGAGCATGTGCGGGAGCTGTACAAGAGGAGGACGCGATTGTCAGATATTGTCTCTTTTTCGAGAGCGTTCTTACCCCCACCCCCCCACCCCCGAGATGGGGGACTCACGTTGCTTGAGGTAAGAGTCTTGGTCAGAACTTGAACCGTGTGGTCCTGCGCCGATACCTCGCCGAGGTTCTTGGGACGGCTGCGAGCGAACGAGCCAGGTGGGGGGAAAGAGCGTCAGTCCATATCAACGGCAGAGCCGTTCAGGGGTGGACGGTACGTACTACTTCTCGACCCAGGGTTGATTGGCTGTTCCCCAGATCGAGTCATGTCAGCTGAAATTGGCCAACAGCAGCGCGCGACGAGAGAGGGAGAGACGGACCTGGATCGACAACATGACGAGGACCAGCTCCGAGCCCCGAGCCCTTGAATACAGGCGCAGCAGTAGCCTTTGACGACTGTTTGCCTCCCTTGCTCGGTCCAGCCATGGCCGTGTCGTCGCCATCGTCGTCGTTGTCGTCAGCAGCAGGAGCGTCGTCGACGGCGGGTTGTTTCTGCTTGGACTTTGCTGCGGCTCGCATGAGCGCGAAAGCGTCGACTTTTCCGCCTGCTGCTGCGCTGCTCATCGTGTCCTTCCTTGATCGCTGGCGTGAGAGGAGAGAAGGTGCGAAGAGAGACGAGATCTGGAAGTTTGACTTTCGACTATTGACACCGCGCTCGACTCGCCCTCGAACGAGTCTGCAGCCGGAGCAGCCTACCCAGGCAGATAAAGAGTAGTCGAAAATGTCGGCTACACCGCAGCCTCCAGACTGTGAGCCTTCGTGTCTCCTCCTCCTCTTCCTGCTGAAACGCGTCGAGTCGCGTCGCGCACTTTCGCAACGCGTCTCTCTCTCCGCTCCCTACACACGCAAAGGGGCAGCGCAGTCTGATTCACGCAGCTCGTAATCCCACAGCCGAGGAGCACGCATCCACTGCCTCGCCGATGGAGCAAGTCGCCGTCGCGTCCACCTCGACTTCTCCCACGACCGCCCAGCAGTCGCCTGCGCCCACAGCCGCCGCCAAGACGGAGAGCAAGCAGGCCGACGTGCTCATGCTCGACAGCAGTAGCGACGACGATCCCAATGACGATGCTGGGACACGTGAACACCGCGAGGCCGATTCCAGCTCTGAGGACGAGGCGGACGATGAGGCGAAGGACGCCAACTACGAGTCCAAAGCGAAAGGCAAGGTGGTCCGCAAGAAGAGAGCAGCTCCCTGTCAGTGCAGCCCCGATCCCTCTCGTCGAATCGGCAGCGAGACTCCTGACCCAGGGCTACCCGAGCAGCACCAGCATCCTCATCCTCAACCCCGGCCGCAAAGAAGTCAAAGTCGGACAAGACCGGAGCCGTCGGAAAGAAGTCCGCCCAGTCAGAGCAGCAGCCACGACAGAAGGGGACCGAAACGCCTCCGCTCGTCGTGATCAAAAAGGGCGCGAGCAAATTCGAGATCCGCCAGAAACCGCTCAAGACCGACCTCGCGCAGAGCTACACGACCGGTGCGCTGTTCTCACTCATGCTTATATCTATGCGTGGCTCACATCCAGAGAGCTTCTCGCGCTGACGCGAATCGAGTGTGTTTACGCACAGAACTGCACGCCTTTGTCGCGTACGCCGTCGAGCAGTTGAAAGAAAAGGGCGTCAAGGAGCTCACCGACTACCCCGAAGAGCACCACGGCTTCTTTGCCAAACTGATCCACGAGTCGTACGCTTGCTTTCCGCTCTCCCCTTCTTGTTCGATGCGCCTCACCTTCCCATCCCAGTACGCTAAACCTCCTTGCATGCCAATTGCGGCTTTTTCTTCGTTCGTGTAACGCAGGCCGCTCACGCTCCTGAAACTCGCCAAACACATCCAGACCACGCTCGTGACGGCGATCGTGGCCGGCCTTTCGGCGGCATGTGAAGATTCGCAAGAGATGGACGAACAGGAACGGGACGAAAAAGCCGTCGGAGGTGCGTCCTTTTTGTCTCGTTTTGCTTTCGCTTTCCGAGATGGAGCGAGAATTTAAGAAAGCTACCGGATTGACCTTCTTTTTCTCTTTGTTCGTTCGTTCGGTTGGCTTTCTCGACATACAGATCGGATTCCCCTGCCAGCGATCAAGACCCTCATCCAGCAACTCGCCACCCGCACCAACTACGGTCTCGACGCCTCTGCCGACCTTCCCGACACTGTCACCGCGAACGGGAACGTCAACGTGCCAGCGGGGTTGCAGCTTTGGTTTTGGGAGGTCGAGGATGAAGAGAAGTGGGTGACGGAGTTTGCGGCGCGGCTGGAGAAGCGCAAGAAGGAGAGGCAGGAGGTACGTTGTACTTTTCCGTTCTTTCCCGCATCTTCCTCCGATGCCTTCTTCGCCGTCGGTGCTCGATGAGGCTCTCTCCGCCGTCGGTGCTCGATGAGGCTCTCTCCGCCGTCGGTGCTCGATGAGGCTCTCTTTGCCGAGAAGTTGGAAGGCTCATCGGAACCCTGCCCCTTCTTGTATGAAACAGATCAAACGCGCCGCCGTCGAGCTGTTCACTGCCCTTTCCGAAGCGGACCAGCGTGCGCTCCTCGATGGGAAATCTCCCTCCTCCGCAGCGGGTTCCTCTTCGTCGACGACGACGAGCAAGGACGTCAAAGGAAAGGGTAAAGCCAAAGTCAAAACCGAAGAAGGTGCGGAAGATGAAGGGGGAGAAGGAGTTGTCAACGGTAAGGGCAAGGGTAAGAAGAAGGAAATGACGGAGGAGGAGAAGGCTGCTGCCGAGGTCAGTTTCGCCGTCTCGCTCAAATGCTTTCACCCGGAATTAGGAAAGCCACAAAAAGATCGACGCAAAATGCTAACCCTCCCTCCCTCCTGGCGCTCACACCAGGCCAAAACTGCCGCGCGCGTCGCGAAAGAAGCCGAGAAGGAAGCGAAGCGCAAAGAGCGCGACGAGAAGCGCGCCGCGAAAGCCGAACGGGACGCGGCAGAGCAGGCCAAGAAGGACGAGAAGGCGCGGATCAAGGCAGAGAAGGATGCGGTTGAGAATGCCAAGAAGGAGGAAAAGGCAAAGATCAAGGCGGAACGGCAGGCGGAACTTGACAAGAAACAGCAGGTGCGCTGGGCGGACTTCTCTCGCTTTCCCTTCCAGACGAACCACATCGTCTGGACATGGGTTCACGCAACGCGACCCAGCCGTGACTGACAACTGATCTCATTCGCCTCGACAGCTTTTCAAGAAGCAAAAGAGCATGTTCACCAGCTTTTTCGTGAAAAAGTCGGCGTCGCCTTCTCCTTCCGAGGCCGGACCATGTGCGTCCAAGCATGACATGTGCTAGCGTCTTTCGTCCACTAACTCCCCAACTTTTTCGACGGTCGACAGCCAATTCCTCGTCCGCCCCCGCGACGAGCGACTTTGACCGGGTCTTCCACCCGTTCACGATCCGCGAACGCGTCGAGGTTGCGCCTCCAAACCGTTTCTTAAAGCCTGGCAGATACTACGACATCGAAATCGATAGCAAACCTGATCTCACGCTCAAGGGTCCGTTCAGCTTTCACCGTTCTGGGGGTGAGAGACAACCCGCAGAATGCTGATTCCTGTCAACTGCGGTCAACATGCAGACTCTCTCTCTACGTTCCTCTCGACGGCCTCGAAACGCCGCATCCCGCCTTACAACCCGTATCCCCGCCCGCCGATCAGTGTCCGTCAGACCGTCAACGCCATCAGCGACGCGACCCTGACCTCGCAAGACGTCAGCGACTTGTACGACGCGCTCAAGGACCCGAAAAAGGTCAAGGTCAAGCATTTCAGGTTCAAGGAGGACCTCAGGCCTGGTTATGTTGGTGAGTCAGAGACGGTCTGCCTGCACGAGCTGAGTGACCGAGTTGCTGATTGTTCCCGGGGGGCGCTCTTGATCCGCATGCAGGCACTTGGACCAAGACTTCGGCTATGGTCGGTCCGAGGACTCCCTTCGCTCGCGACACGGCGATCTTGAACTATGAACACGACTCTGAAGCCGAGTGGGAGGAGGAAGTCGACGATCCGGATGCCGAAGAGCTCGCTTCCGACGGCGAGCGCTCCGGAGACGAGAGAGAAGAACCCGGCAGCGACGTCGACTCTTGGCTCGCCGAAGACGACGAGATCGAGTACCAGGAAGGGTACGACGCCGACGGCGACATGGTCATGCTCGCGGCGGAGAACGGCGACCGCGTTCCCGGCGGCGAGGACGACGACGTCGTCGTGGTCGAATCGGACAAGGTCCGGAAACGCAGAGAACGCGAAGCCAAGAAGCGCAAGCTCGAGCGCGAGCGCAAGAAGAAGCGAGAGGTCATGCTCCCCGTCGTCAAGGGCATGTTCTGGCAGGAGGATGTCGAAACAGTCGCCGAGCCCGCGCTGAAAAAGATGCGAATCCAGCTCCTCAACGGTCAGGCCCGAACCTGTTTTTGCTGATCGTCTTTCGCTGCTTCTGATGCTCCTCACACCCTCCCTCCAGATTCCGTATTTGGCCTCAATCCGTTCACGTTTACTTCGAAGCCGTTCGTGACGCAAACGAGCGCATCGTCTTCGGTTGCGGTACCCGCCGGCAAGGAGAACGTCGCCCTCCACGGCGTCGCTTCCTCCGATGCCGGCAAACTCTCCGTCCCGACCCTCTCGGCCGGATCCGTCAACACCCTCAAGGCGAAGCGTCCCGCGCCGAAGACGCCGTTCCCGCCCGAACAGCTGCCGGTGCTGCTCCGCATGCTCCAAGGCAGTCAGAAAACCAAGCCCGTCATCGTCAGCGAGTTTGCCGAGCTGATGAAGTCCAAAGGGACGCCGGTGCCCAAGATCACGGTCGAGGCCAAGTTGAAGGAGATCGACGTGAAGAGGGTCAAGAACACGTACATCGTCGACGCTGCGCTCCTGGTCGGTTGCATTCCTCTCTCGACTTCCCTTGCTTGAGATGGTTGCTGACTCGCAGCACCCCACAGGCCCAGTACGGGATTCATGCATGAAGTCTTTGCTGAGGGGCGTCTCTTTGTCTGTATACATAACGCCTTGCTATTCTTCCTTTTTCCGTGCTTTGCCTGCATTCCCAACCTGCGTTCACTTCAGCGCGCGGTTTCGAAGCGTGTGCACGACTTGCGACATATCGAACGCTACTGTGTGCCCCGCTGTACCTTCCTCCGCGCTCTCCGATGAAGTCGCGCCGCCCGCATCGTGTTTCGATCCTTTGCCTCCTGTTCCTGCTTCGGCGTAGCACGTCGACTCCCCTTCGCCACGGGCTGGCGTCGAGGAAGAATCACCTTTCTGGCCTCGGCCATCAAGCGTTTCCATTCCTCCTCGTCCACGCCTTCGCACCGCTGGAGGAGTGTAACGAGGTAGCCTAGGTCACGCCGTTCCCGCTGTACCATCCACCGAGGCGTGACCGGGGAGGGGTGGTCGAGTTCGTCGCCCTCCTCCTGAGCCGGTGACCCTCGGGCATCGCAGGCGGACGCTTCCGCCTCGTCGGCGTTGCGCGACCAGAGCCTGGTTCGCATCTTGCGCTCCTCAAGGATCGTGCGGATCAACTCGAGCCCTTGCTGTTGCGACCGGATACTCGCGAATCCTTTCTCCTTGGCCGCCCGCACTTGCGGATCGTCGAAATCGTCAACGGCGCCGTCATGAGCGCTCTGGGTGAAATTCTCGAGTCGACCGTGCACCTTGCCGCGACGCCACTGCTTAACGACGCCGAGGACGACGTTCCCGTGCGTCTTGAAGTTTGGCTCGACGCGGTGGACGCGGAAAGTCTCGAGAACGACGGTCGCGGCGCGCCAGTCCCGGACCGCGACAAAGTGCTCGAGGAACAGGTTCAGGACGTCGGCGGAGACGAATGGGTCGGATGTCGGATGTCGGCGCGCTGGGCGATGTCCTGTCTGTGCGAGTCGTTGACGCAGCAGGTGCTTGAGAAGCTGACGGCTTGAAGGTGCGCGTGCCGGCTCGAGATGGAAGGGAACCAAACGGCGCAGGGGACTATGCGCCAGTGTTGGTATTTCGCGATTTGCCGTATCGGCGCGCATCTTGGCTCGGATCGCGAGGAGCCAGGTGGTTCCGCTGCGGACCAGGTCGAGAGTCGGATCGTCGAAAGCCTTCCACAGGCCCCAAAACGACGAGTGTTGCTTGCGGCGCAGCTCGGTCCGGAGGAGGAGGTCGACATAGTCGGCGGTGACCTCAATGCCGTCGCTGCGACAGAGAGCGATGAACCTGTACGCGGGGTCGCGCAAGAAGGATCCCGAATACATTCGAGAGGCATAGTGTGCGAGGAGGACGAGGTAGGGCGAAGAGGGCGGTGGCACCTTACTGGACGTCGACGTCGTGTGAAAGGCGCGATATCGGGTACGCCAGGTATCAAAATGCTTCTCTGCCGTGCGTATGTTGCCGTCGACAACCTTTGCCCCGATCAGGTAGCTCCATGCGCGCGCCGAGCCAATCTCGCCCTCCTCGAGCGTGTCTCTGTACGCTCGAAACACTTGCTCGAGCCAATCGCTCCGCCCCATCCGTTTCAGTATCTCGAGAACAGTTTCGAGCAGGCCTTCGTCGACGGGTACACCCTCTCGTTTCTCGCGTCCGAAGCCTTCGCTCAGCCACTCGAGCACCTGCGCGAGCGACTCGGGCTCGTACACCAGTTCGTCCTTGTGCATCCGGAGGATCTTTGAGGCAAAGGTGGTCGAGATGGCGAAGCCCTGGTCGTGAATCGCCGCGGCGGCGTGACGGGCGAGATCGGCCTGCCTGTACTGGACAAAGAGCCATGCGAAACCCCCGGCCGTTTCGGCGGTCCAATCTCCTCGGTTCTGCTTCAAGAAGTCGACGTAGAAGGCAATGGCGTCGGCATTGCGCCCGGTGGCGAGGTAGTCGACGAGGATATTGCGGATCTGGGACGCTGTCGGCTTTGGCGGCTGTGCCGGAGTGATTCGCTTTCGAGCGGTTGTGGTCGGGGACGGGCGCGAGCTGGTTGCCTCTTCTCCAGGCCTCGGCAAGCACGTCTGCCCGGCTGACTGCGCAGACGCATGCAGGCCAGAGTGGACGGCGCGAGCGACGAACAGCGGTCGAGCAAGAGGCGCAGAATCCGCCATGCCGCGTGGTAGCCATCCTCTCGAGCCATACCAGCACCTTTTACAAGTACTGGCTCGGCCTAGCATGTCTATGCGGGAGCAATCCAGGCCTCTCTGGGAAAAGTTCTCATCAACACTTGCTTCCGCGCAAGTGAGCCTTCTCAGGGCGGAACGCTAGAGGGCCGTGTAATCGTTAGGATGGCTTGACCACCTGCCCAGAAGCGTTTTCATTGCCGTCAAAGAGGTTTACAGTCGCAGCTTTGCCTGGTGGATAGGTCCGAAGAGTCGAGACGCTGTCATCGAGTCGGCAGCAACTCATGCTTACGGAGAAGCTGTGGCGCGCAACCCGCTCTAACCATGGAAGGAGACATGTATATTGCTGATGGCAAAGTCAAGAACGCGAAACGGCACCCTGTGGGTGGATCGGGTGCTACAAATGCTTGCGAGGGCTCGAAGAGGAGGTCGAGGTCGAGGTGGAGGTGCCGACTTCTTCTTCCGAGTCCGGAGAGGAGCAGGAGAAGGAACTGAGGGGGACGGGGAGGCTGAGCAATCCCAAGACGGGCGAATGGGTCGAGGTGGGCAGGTTGAGAAAGATCATGGGTTGAAATTGCTAGGTGATTACGCACTGTGACAGAGGGCAATCTCTGTGCATAAAGGCTCACGAGACATCCTCTTGCTGGTGCTGTTTATGTTGGGCATTGCCCCATAACCAGGAAAGTCTCATGGACAGGAGAGTTTCATCTGCAGATATCGTAACAGAAGTCCCTGTGGGAAAATTTCGACCGCGGCATCAACTCGGATCAGACCGTACTGCTTCGCTTCAAAGTCCCCACCGTTTTTGCCACTGCTCCAAGTTGATCCTGTAGCGATGGTGGGCGCGGAGCCCAATCCGAGCCAGCAGATTGTACTGATGTCCCTCTTGCTGGTGCCGAGGTCCTTGATCTGGATCAAAACCTGGCGTAAGGCTCGGGTTCCAGACACCTAAGGGATCGATATGGTCTGGCAAAAGATTCTCGACGGCGATTTCCCGCCACATAGGATCCATGAAGGCCTCGCGCTGCTGCTCGTGCGGCAATGATGGCGACATGGCGAAGGCGCGGTAGTAGCGCGCGTGGATCCACTCCGGGATGTGAAGCAGATGACCTTGTTCATTGTAAGTAGGACGAGTAAAGCAGGGGAATGGTCCGGTCTGCCTTCCCCCGAGGTCAATAACGTTGATGTGAAGACCAGGCTGGTGCAAGCAAGAATTGAAACTGTCTGCTCACGAGAGTCTGCATGATGAAGTCCAGACTCCATTGTTGCTGTTGGATGATGTCAAGACAAATATGGAACATTCAAAAAGAGCAAATATAGCTTACTGCAAGTTGCTCAAGCTGAACCAGCTGATACCGTTTATCATTCTCGACCGCAATTGAGTCCAAGCCTCGATTGAGCCCCAAAAGAATCCGGATCAAGGTCTTCTGCTCAATGGCGGTAAGCTGGCGCATTCGAGACGCCTGAGCCCAGTTTTTCAGCCCTTGTCCCCACTCGAGGACAAAGAGATTTCTTTGATGTTCGTGCTCGGGGCAAGCTTCTTTCTGCGACCAGCGCAAGATCTTGTGGCTCAACACACTTGCCTTTCGCTCGATTTCTTGTGCTCGGCAGCCCCAAGCACTTTGATCAGTGGGGCGAGCGGCATAATACGGATCGGCGGAGAGTACAGCGATGTGCCACCGCCGAGTCCGCCACTTTTCAGCAATTCTGCGCTCGTACTCCTCGCGCCCCGTATCCGAAGGACTCTGGAGAAAGCTCAATGGTCGAGGAAGATTGTCCTCCTGGAAACTAGGTCAATCAGAGCCATGCACAAGACACTCGATCGGCCCGACTGACCAGAGACAAGATTTTGACAAGAGCGTCGATATCTATCCTGTACTGAGGGTGCTCAATCGTCAATCCTCGGGCTATATTCAGCTCGGACTGAGACCCAGTGTCGAGATGATTTACAATCTGGTCTGCAATGTCGCTCGGGGCGACGCCAAACATCCTGCCAGCATACTCAAGGACGTTGTGCTTGAGGGTAAGCCAGTTGTACACCTTGTGCTTGAGCTGTACCCACCACTGGACGTGTTTGGGGCAAGTCAAGAAGATCTTCTCAATGCAACTGTATGCACGCTTGCACCAGATTTGGGCGTACTCCATCGCCTCGTCGGCGAGGTCGGGTAAGTCGCCGCTAAAGAGCCATGCTGTTGCACCGCCCCTGGCCGAGGCATACGCGAGTCGAGCAAGTGCCGTAATTGCGCCTTTGAGTACCGGCAGAGAGAGAACGTTCCGAGCCTCGGTGTCCGGTACTTCCGACCTTTCGACCAACGGCATGCTCGAAGGGCGTGATCTGTTTGGAGAGGTAAGAAACAAGGAGCTGCACTGCTCACTGTTCACTACGCCGGGCGAAAGCACACTCGAAAGTATGGGTGAGAAGATGTGGTAGAGGTAGAAAGCAAGTCCGTGCCCTGTCTGCCACGGCGCTGTCGAGCAAAAGCTCCGCGGAGGCTCGAGCGCCGCACTTTTGCAAATGTACACCCCATCCGCGGACTTCCGAGGCCCTCGATATCCGAAAGCGGTGTACTGTATCATATATCAAGCTTCCGCTTGGTGAGGCATGAGCGCATGCTAGGCGCGCCAAGCAGCTGGTGCTCGCCTGCAGCACATACAAGTTTGAACCGCAACCAATCTCGGCTTGCCTCGGGTGAGTCAACAGTCAAGTGCCTTTGTCGAGAGCGCGCATTCGGTGCTATGCCGCTGACCCTTGGATCATCTGGTCATGCTTGACATGTCAGTGACATGACTGAAGCAATGTACAGGACCGCAATGGGAGCTCTTACGGCCTTTGCCAATCTGGATGTGCACTTTGAGCCACTTGCGCAAGGTCAGGGGTTCTGATCTGAAGTCTCACTCCAACAGCAGCGCTGGACAAAGAAGAAAGAACACGAGCGTTGTTCACAGTGGTATGTCAGGATCGCGTTTGCTTCACCGAGTGGGTGGATTTGGTGCTACAAATGCCTCCGAGGGCTTAGAGAAAAGGTCGAAGTTGATATTGAAGCGCCGGCATCTTTGGCTTCCGAACAGAAGGAAGCGAGGAGGCGTTGAGATAGTATGGGGAGGCGGAGGGATCCCGAGATGGGCGAGTGGGCCCAGGTTGGCAGGTTGAGAAAGATCATATTGAAGTTTGCTAGGTGATTCTACAACGCAAAGGGCAATCTCTATGTAGGGGCTCCCTAGATATCCTCTCTTCTGTGTCATCAAGGTTGAGCTTTGCCCATACTCCGGAAAGCTTTGTGTACAGGAAAGCTTCATGCAAGCAATTGTAAAAGAGCCCGTGCAAAGAGTCCAACCAAGACCGTGACGAGGAGTCGGCTGAGACTGTCCTGCTTGCTTCAAGGTCCCCACGGTTTTTGCCACTGCTCCGAGCTGATCCTGTAGCGACGCCGTGCGCGGTGCCCAAGGCGAGGCAGGGCGTGCTGATGCGGCTGGTGTGGGAAGAGACCTGATGATGGTGGCGCTGCGGCGTGTGACCAGTTGTGCGGTGCATTGAAGATGGTGGTGATATATTCAAGGGTTGGGCAGGCTGGGGGCAGTATTTGTGTCGAGTAATTGCGCGCGTTCATCCACTGTGGCATGTGGCCCAGGTTGCCGCTCTCGTCGTACATAGGAAGGCCGAGAAGAGGGTACAGTCCGGTCTATTGTACTCATTGTGTCAGAAGGAAGGAGGTCTGGTAGCTTCTGTGTATCAGGGATAGTGGTCGTCGGACGTGAGAAGGAGAAGTTCTTTCTCCGGGGCGCTCTTTTCACATGACGCGCCCCGATCTTTTGTAGATGATGAGATCTGCTCGACGGGTCTTGCTCTGCACGTTCACAGCAGAGCTGACCCGGTCCGAGCAGGTGAGTCTACATTGTATTGCACGTTCACAGCAGAGCTGACCCGGTCCGAGCAGCTTCTCGGAGAGCTAGCGTAATACTGTGCATATGTCAAACTCACGATGCGCTTGATCACAAACTCCAGAGTCCAGGTTTCCTTGAAAGAGTGCCAAGGTATCGGTGAAAGGGTGTCAAGTGCGTAATAAGACAATTCCCTGCACTCACTGCAAAATTCCCTGTCAGGTTTGGACTTGTAGAGATGTTGGTGCGGAGCAGCTGCAGGATGGTGAGCAAGGAAGCTTGCTCGACTGGACTGAGCTCCATCATGTTGGAAAACCGGGTCCAGTCGCGGAGTGACTGGACCCAGCGTTTTATGGTCTCTGCCACCTCCGGCAGACTGCTCTTGATACTGCTTGCATACATATACGCACTCTGCATGAGAGCATGGTTCTCGTAATCAATCAATCCCGGGTTGGTCTGAGGAACAGTTATCCCGCGGGCCCCCGTTCCGGCCGGGGCAGTCGCAATATTGACCAAGGTCGTACGCCGCTCTTGCCACATAGCCTGCAGAGCACGCTCATATTCGTGGCGTTTGTCATCGCGGGGGAATCGGTGCTCAGACGAATCTCCGGCTTGAACAAGCTCCTAAATCATGAATGGTGAGCAGAGTGTGTCAGTTTGTTTCTTCCTTGGACCCCAATCCCGACATGGAGCTGACCAGAAACAGATAATTGACAAGTGCGCCGATGTCAATCAAACACTGGGAATATTGCACTGTCAGCTCCTGCTCGACACATGACAATTTGCCACCGGTTGGTAGGAACCGCGCGAGATGTTCGACGTACAATATGGTCTGAAACGTCAACAGCAAGAACACCAAGGTGGATTGTGGCGTATTCAAGTACCCGGAGCTTCAGTCTGAGCCAATGGCACAGTTTTCGCTTGAGGATTGTCCAGAGATCGGTGCCACGGATAGGAGACTTTGAGGGAAGGGCTCCGATGCAAGCCTCCGCCCACTCATACCAGAGCTTGGCTTTTGCTTGAGAAGAGTCATGAGGAGGATCACTGTTCCACGCCCCGGGTGTAGAGAGTGAGGCCAGCCGAGCAAGTTGCGTTAGGGTGCCCGTCATGACCACATCCCTGCGCGGGCCCGAATCTGGAGGGTCGGGTACGAGATGATCGAGGACGAATGACATCTTCAATGGATACTTGAACAGCTCAGGAATGAAGAGCCAACCCGAAAGAGGTAGAGAGCGAGCCGAGAATGCGCCGGCGTAGGCGGTTTGTAGCGCGCGGTCGACATCCGCGGAGAGTCCGGTGCGAAACGCCGACCGTTGCGCATGGCTGTGCACATATGCATGACGTGCACCCACTGCATGTTGTGGGGCTACGGAACCTGAGCACGCAACGTCCGAGGAAGTCCGCGCACCCCACCCTCCCGATCCTCCTCTTCCTCCTCGACCGGCTTTTTTTCGCCGAACCAGCAATGGGGGGCATCGACGCGATGGTAAACCTACTGCAACCCTGCACCCCTTCCTCCACATAGTTGCACGCTCCGGCAGCTCTCGCACGACCCTGACGAGTCCTCCGCGCCGACCTCTGTTGCAACGGATGCCCCTCACTTCAAGCTCAGAATTGCCACCGGTGTGTCCGCCACGCCTCTTCAGTCCGCGCCAGCTTCACAGCAAGCTGACTAGACTAGATCTTCTCTCTTCTCTGTCCCCTTTCCGCAGATCCTTCGCCCGGTACCGATTCGGCCATGGCTACAAGCGAATCCGACGGGGTCCCGCCACCCGCCGACGCCGCCCTCAGCCACGCGCACGAATACGAGACCACCGATGCTAGCTTGCGCGCCGAGCCCTTCTCCCAGCATAGGTCCTAGAGCACTTGTCGGTACAGCAGCTCCGACTCGCCCGCCTTCGATCGCTCCGACTTTGCGGACCGGAGGCCCGTCACCGAATCGCCGACTGCCGGGCGCCGCTCTCGGCGTGCGACCACCCAGTCCTTGCAGCAGCCGGTCTTCGGCAGGGGGAATGCTCAAGAGAAAACCCTCTGTCGCTCCGAATGGGCCAATGACTTTTCGGATCTCGTCACTCTCGCCGCCGTATCGAACGCGGACTTCCTCCCTGCCGCCAACGCCTCCTCCTTCGAGGCCTCTTTTGCACGGTCCAGCTCGACCGGCTACCTCATCTCGCAATCCCAGCCCGATCCACTACGCCTGGATGAACCCGCGCGTTCCACCGCCGCCACTACCGCACCGAGAGGGTGAGCACCTCAAAACGTCGAATTTGGTCATCTTGCGAGGCAAACCCCGCGTGGGGATCATCTGCTGGGAAGAAGCGGCTGCGCATTCGACTGTGAGAGCGGTGGAAGAAATGGAAGATCTCTTGAGGAAGAGGTTCCCGAGGCAATGGATGCACTCGCAGAGGGACGAGGTGTCGAAACTGGTGAAGGGGCTGATGGAAGTTGTCTTGGCGGTGCTGGCGTTCACGGAACAGACAGAAGTTGGGCTCAAGGTGAGCAGCACACGAGAAACTGCTTTTCCGTGCCCGCGAGACAATCAAATGACGCAGGGCGCATCGAGGAGGACAGGAGAGCGGGATCGTGGCCGGAAAGTTCTTGTGGTGGACTAGCGGTGACATGGCGGATTGGCGGGCGAGAGCCTGGTACCACGCCGAGAATGCCGTCCCGATTATCGCGTTCGCCCAGGAAGACTTGCCGAGGGTGATACAGCGGGTTCAAGCCATTCAACAGTACTCCTTCCCTGGTGAGCGTGTTTTGCACAGTCACTTAGCAAAATAAGAGGATTGAGTCCGACATGAGCCATACCGCCACAGCTGCAGTGTCGAGGCGCTTGAGCGAAGCGGTCCGCCATCTCGAGTTTTTGCATTCGGCCTGGCTGATCGAAGTCGCGCATCCCGTCTCCGCCAAGCTTCGCCAATGGGCGCACCAGCGCGGCGACCCTTCCCTGTGGTACGAGCTGCAGTGGCGGGTCAAGGCGTTCGCGGACGGGTGCAAGAGGACCACCTTGATGCGCGTCCACCTCGCCCAGACGTGCGAGCGCTTCCTGCATTTCGTCCGCAGGCGAGTCCCCATTTTTCCGGCTCGTCCCAGGCGTACCGACGCTGAAGAGAGGACGCCACAGACGCGGAGGTATATCAGTCGTCGACTACGTCGCCTATTTTACTCGCCTCGGTTCGTGCGTGCCGCCCGCAGCGGGGATCAAGATGCAGCGCGAATTGACCAGGTCGCGTCGGTGACGGAGATTGGAGCGAGCTTACACCCAGTGCAATGGTATATCAGTCGAGGGGCTTGTTATTCGGAGTGCAATAGCTTGTCGTTGTAGCATAGGGGCCACAGAGCGAATGTCGGATACCGCATCTCTCGGAAGCGGGTGGCGGCGGAGCGGAGTTGCTTTTTCCCGGGAGTGACTGGTAGAAGCGGGTGTTGTGTGCTCAGCTGATGCCAAGCAGGTTAATTCAGTGCACTCCGATCATAGGACGAGTGAATTGTCGCATGCGAATCAGAAAGAAGGCGATGAGAAAAAATCAAACTTGTTTCTTGACCTCGTACAGCTCGCCATGTCGCTCATTTTGTCACCAGCGCAATGCGCACGAGCAGCTGCAGCATACCGCGTGAGGTCTTGATCACCGCTCTCATGTCTCCCGGCACTATGCGCCGTCTCGCTGACCACGAGTCTTCGCTTCCGCGTCCGGCCCTGTAATCCCGCATACAGGCTCTGTTACGGGCACAGAGGTTGACGTTCAAGGGCGACGAGTTTGCCTTGAAAGGTCGGCTCTTGGCTGCGCTGTCTCCCTGAACGCGGCGCTGATACCGGACGCGTGAAACAGCCGCACACCAGCAAACTCGCGTCCTCTTTAACCGCTTCATCCCTTCCGCCTCGGCGACTCGTTCCCCCTTCTCCTCCAACACCTTGACCGACTCTTCGCCGATACCACCACCGACCCTGGCGCCCGAAGGAGAATTGACGCCGGAAAAGGTCGACGAGCACATTGCCGGAGCGTTCGAGATTGCCGAGTTCCTCAAGAAGAATGTCGTGCAGGGCGTCAGGACAGACGAGGGCAACTACTGTGAGAAGTCTTGTCCTTGTGCTCGCAGGTCTGGCGGGGCTCCCGTGGCTGACACCAGTTTCCTCTTTCACTCCTCTTTAACTCTTCTACGCTCCTCACACTTTCTTTGCTTGCGAATCCTACTCTCCCTGGACGACTCTTCCTTCGTCCCAGCTCTCCGGATCCACGAACAGACTGAGCGAGGCGACAACGACTCGATCAAGAAGAAGGCCGAGATCCCGCCCGAGATCAAGAACGTCAACCTCCGCCGGCGGCGACGGAGAAAGGGCGACGCGGCAGAGGCGGCCCCCGCTGCGGAGCCGGTCGGTTGCTGTGGTGGCGGAGCGGCGAGCACCTCGGCATAGCATGCGCAGACCGTTAGATGGAACTCGTTCGACTGTGCGAATCAGCTCTCCCGAAATCGATTGGAGAAGCGGCTTGTGTGCAGAGGTCACTGCAATTGTTTGCATACGAGTCCCGCTTTATCGTTACTGCTGCTCCTCTTCGTCCTGCAAAGCCGCGTAGTAGGCTGATTGGGAAAGGGACGTGTCAGTCATGCAAGCCCTCGCGCTCGAACGAAGACAAGAGCTTTTGGTCGACAGGAATGGGGACCGCACCCTCTGCCTCCTCGATGCACCGCACGTTCGCTCCGAGCTTGTTGACCGTCTCGACATACTCTTCAAACTCGTCACTGTCAAACACGATCCCTCCCCCGGCCTGCAAAGAAGCGACGCCGTCCTTGAAGACCATGGTCCGGATCGCGATGCACGTGTCCATCGAGTCGGGCGCGAAATCAAAGTGGCCGACCGCGCCCGCGTAGGCGCCGCGGCGCTCGCGCTCTAGGGCCGAGACGAGCTCGATCGCGCGGATCTTGGGGGCGCCAGAGACGGTGCCGGCCGGGAAGATCGAGCGGAAAGCAGTGAACCTGTGCGAGCGAAAGGCGCGGAAAAATGCGGCAACGATTCACGAAGTCGGGTCAGTGCCCGCCTCCTAGAGGAAGTAAAATCCGCATCCAGGTGGGGCGACCCGCGAAAACGCACCGGTCCTGATCCGCACGGAGCATTCCGCTGACTTGACTCGTCAAGTGCATCACGTGCGAGAACTTTTCGACCTGCATGAGCGAGTCAACGACGACCGTCTCGGGCTTGCACACCCGGTTGATGTCGTTCCGGGCGAGGTCGACCAGCATGACGTGTTCGGCGCGGTCTTTGACCGACGCGGCGAGCTGAGCCGCGAGCTCGGCGTCCTCTGTGCGCGATGCAATCGACAAGACATATCAGCTACATCCGTACGCGAGACTCGTCTAAATCCGAGCTGAAGGGTGCTCTCGGAAACGTCGACGCACCTTCGGCCGTCTTTCCTCTCCGAACGGTACCGGCAATCGCGTGGTTCGTCACCTTTCCGCCTTCCTCGACCTTGCAGAGGCATTCAGGTGACGCGCCGACGAGCTGAGTCCCGTTGCCGCATTCGATGTAGAACATGTACGGCGACGGGTTCAATTGGCGGAGGTGGCTGTGAACGGGCGCTTTCCAAGTCAGCCATCGTGTGATCCCGAGTTGATGCATAGCTCGGCTTGTCAGACTCACCGATAGACGTTGAACGGGTGCAGCTTGGTCTCCCTTCGCAGGCGTTGACTCGGCACTGCCTGGATGATCTCCCCCTGGACGATGCTCTCCTTCAGGCTCGTGACGAACCGTTCGTACCCTTCCCTCCCAACGTTGCTCATCTTGTCCAACCGGAGATACCGTTCCTCGGGCGTCTCATGCTTCGTGACTGGGTTCGCCGACAGGTCAATCCGCGGTTGGTTCACCTGCGGGAGCGGGCTCGTCGAATTGAGCTTGTCCGCGACGGACTTGATCTGCTTCGCGGCAAGGTGGTACGATTCCGTGATCGATTCTTTCGTGACCGGGGTCCCAGACGAAGGGAGGTAGATGTGCGAGACGACGTAGACGCGCTGGAAGAGGTGGTCGAACGCGACGAGCGAGTCGTGCAGCATAAAGACGGATTCGGGAATGCCCAACGGGTCGGCGAGGTCATCGCGAGCAGTTTTGGGCTCAAAGTAGCGGATGCAGTCGTAGCCGACGTAGCCGATCGCGCCACCTGTTTCGTCCGTCCCTCCTTGTCAGCTGGCCGACTTTCTTCTGAGGGCGGGCAAGGTGGCATTGAGCGGGAACGCACCTGTCAGAGGTGGTGCTCCGGGAACTTTGATCGCCTTGTACTCCTCCAGCTTGGCCTTCAAGGGCGTCAGCGGGTCGACAGCGCCTCCCTCCTCATTCGGGCCAGTCCTGTAAATCTCCTTCGGGTCTGCGCGCAGTCGGTCGATCAGCTCTCAGAGCTTGCGCATCGGGTGTCATTCCAGCACAAGAAGCTGGCTGTTTTAGGGAGTGCAGGTGTACGTACTCGCGCCGACAAAGCTCCACCTGCCTGCCGTCTCGCCCTTGACGGCACTCTCAAAGAGGAAGCTCTCTACGCCTCGAGCTCCATCGGTGAGTCGGAGGTAAGCGACGACGGGAGTGAGGATATCGGCGGGCAAGGTGGTCCAGATGGGCAAGCAGTTGCCGTCGAGACGCGAACCGGACGACGAAGACGACGAAGGGAGCAAAGTCGACAGGACCTCGTCGAGCGATTGAGAGAGCTTTGGCTGCGAGAGAAGAGTCCGATCAGCTAATTCGGGACTGCGCGGTGGTCCATCAGGCCTGGCTACCAGAGTACTGCAGCAGCCATCGACAGTTCGGGATGAAGGAGAAGCCGTTTAGACTCCGGGCGCAGGCGTGGGAGGGTAAAGGGTTCATACTGACCACAGGCATATCTGTTACGCTTTGCTACCGCAGTCACTAGAGTCTCACAGCGTGCGGTGTAGCGAATGCGGACGAGTCAACCCTGCCCGCAGAATTTTCGGACTTGGCCGCGAACCGCGCCAAATCCGTTTACATTTTTCGCCGCAACTCGACCTCGCAGTGCTATTCTGCAGAGGCTGTCCGACAGCTGACGAGCTCAAGCGTAACCTCCCCAGCTTTCGACCGAAGAAGTCGCGATTCTAATTTCTTCTTGCGATCATTCGCAGATGCATCTCTTGCCAGCTCGGCAAGGGCCTCCAACAGGGCGCAAAGGTCATAGAGATGTAATATTACTCGGCAGCGACAAGGAAGTACTGCCAAGGCCATGGCTGCTGCGTGGCAGGCGGAATCCGACCGGTTCCCGGCCGCATGCAATATGCCTTTTGACTCCGACGGACCACCTAGCCAATTCGTGCCGAAAGTTGGCCTTGTCGACGCCTTGCACCGGACGGCGGAGACTTTCTCACGACAGGTCCGTACGAAGAGACCGTCGGCTCGAGCGTCAAGAATACGGCGGAAAGGGCCGGTCAAGAAATGTCGAGCGATTGATCGCGCGCCTTTTCGAGCCGAGTCAAAGCCGTCTCGGCCTCGGTCAAGAGGTCGTCCCATGATACGAAGAGTTCCGACATGGTCGATATCTGTGCGCGACGAAACTGTGTTCATCAAGCAGACTCTGCGGTAGCTCTCTCGAAAGTACCGCCGAGAGAAGCAGGCTGATAGCAATTTTGGGGACGCACATGGTGGTTATACCGCTGCAGGAGGAGAGTCATCCGTGCCTCCAAGTCCGAGTAGTCTCTTGACAGCGGTACCGCGGCCGATCGAGTTTGCGCGAGGGCCTCCTTGAGTTGTTCGTGCTCTGTCGGTTCCGGGCGGGGGATCCTGCAGTCAGCATCTCACTTCACATCACAGAGGTCCCATGACACGGACCAATGCAGCCCCGTTCCAAGGCAGTGGAACTGACCAGGTAAGCGACCGGCATCGACCACGTTCTGTTCGTCGAGGACTTGCAACTCGCGCAAGTCCTTTTCGAGGGTGCGGATCTCGTGTTCCGCTTCGAGGATTAGGGTCGCTTTCGCTTCGGCGGTCAGACCCTCCGAGTCCGGCTCGTTTAAGAGAGTGCCGATAGAGAGTAGAGGGGCGTTGGCATCGTCTGTGCGGCGACCTTGGCGTCAGCAAAGAGAGCCCAAAATCGCAAGTGGGGGGACTCACAATTGGCGACGAATCGCTTGACCGCGTCCGAGCCATTTGCGCGGTTATCGATCACAGTTCGTAGCTGCTCCTGTAGGGCGGCGACGTGCCTCGTGAGGGGAAGTCGGCCTGGTGAAGGAGCGGTGGTTGAAGAAGGCGGTGCGAGCAACTGTTCGAGGAACCGGAGTCGGAGCTCGAGTGCCGTCGCGGGCGAGATTGGTCGAGGTTGCTCGTCTGATGCCATTGACCCTCTCACAAAGGTAGCTCGGGCTGTGGTACTCGCTGCAGAGAGACGCCGTTCTCTGCTTTTCATCATCGTATTGCTTCCGCGTGAGACCGACCCTTGCTCGCCTTCTTCAGGCGCGCTCTCTTGCTCATACACCCGCTCAGAGGCGAATGCTACAGCCTGCTATGCATCGAGGACCGCATCGCTGTACGCACGCTGAACCTCGTGTGCCGTCGAACTCCCACTCGCTCATCCGGGGTGCTTGCTCGCCATCTCGACCACTCGTTCAGCCATCTCGCCAAGTTCACTCCACGCTGCGCGCCGTCTGTCCCGATCTTGCAAATGCTGAGCAATTTCATTCAAGCTATGCTACGGCCTTTCGCTCACTTGGGAAAGCCGCTTTTGTGCCACTCTGCTGCGTCAACTTTCTTGGCGCTCACACCCGGTCCCCTCCTTGAACTCGACCAGCGACCGGGTCCTCCTTCCGCTACTTCGCTGGCATCCGCACTAGCGACAGCGACACCTGATCCATCAGTACCCACTCTACACACCTGGACGCACCGCTCGTCAGGAGAATCTCGCTCGCCATGTCTTTCAAGACCTGCACCTCGGCCTTGGTGCTCGCACTCTCCCTCGTCGAGTCCGTTACCGCCCTGCCGACGACCTCGGCACCCAGTAACATGAAGAACGCTCAAGATGCCGCGCCATGGGCCGCCTTTGCCGAGACGGAGGACGCCTTCTGGGTTCCAGCCGGCCCAGCCTACCGCGTGCCTGATGTACCGTTCTACAGCAACTACACGGGCGGTGCGTTCACCGGCGGACGCGAACCGACACCCTCTATCTCGCTCGTAATGCCGACGTTCTCGACCGCGACTGCCGACTCGCCCACCTCTTCATCCACGACGAGGCGGAAACGATCCCGCGTGCGATGGTCCGACGACGAAACGGAGCACGAGGTCGCGAAGCGTGCCGAATGCACTCCACTGAGGGCACCCATGAACAAGTTGATCACGCTGCTGCGGGCTCAGGCCGCTGAAGGGGTCTTGCAACCTTGGCGGGTGTACCAGCTCGAGAAACTCGAGTCTGATTACGCACTGGCCGCTAGCGCGGCGTGTGCCAGCACCTCGAGTTCGTCGACTTCAACTACGGCAGCTATTACGACGACGTCGGCGCCCACATCATCAAGCGCGACGACCACCTCTCGTGTGCCTGTCTCCACCACCACCACCAGCTCGCCTCGGCCTGTCACGACGACTCCTCGACCACA
The DNA here is from genome assembly GCA_021654155.1 of Rhodotorula sp. CC01. Taxonomy (NCBI): domain Eukaryota; kingdom Fungi; phylum Basidiomycota; class Microbotryomycetes; order Sporidiobolales; family Sporidiobolaceae; genus Rhodotorula; species Rhodotorula sp. CC01. Next base: position 645,864 of record JAKEZK010000004.1, read on the forward strand.
AACAACAACGACGACGACGACCACTACGACGACGACAACCACCACCACCACCACCACCACGTCGAGGAGCACAACCACCTCCAGCAAGCCTTCGACCACCTCGACAAAACCAACCGCCACCCCTTCTCCGACGGGAATCACCTCGTGGAAGCAAAAGACCTGGTTCTACTCGCTCGCGTCTTTCCTCGAAAACGTCGTCGACAAGCAGAACTGGTCGTGGGGCGACGACAACGTGGCCGTCGTCGGCAAGGGCGTGCCGGCGCGCGAGTGGACGGGCGGGGTCGCGAAAGATACGGATAGTGCATTGCAGGTCGCATACCCGAAAGGGTCTCGGAACCCGAGCGCGACTCCGGTCGGCGGCATGGGCTTTTACTCCTCGAAGCGTGAGTCTCCTCTGCATGTCAAAGTCTGCCCTAGACCCGTCACTGAATTTGCCCCCTTAACGCGCCAGTCGACATCTCGACCGCCCACAACGTCTCGTTCAGCTACTCCGTCTTCTTCCCGACCGACTTTGACTTTGTCAAAGGCGGCAAACTCCCCGGTCTCTACGGCGGCGCGAAAGCCTGCTCGGGCGGGTCCGCCGCCCAGTCGTGCTGGTCCGCGCGACTCATGTTCCGCACCGACGGGATGGGCGAATTGTACCTGTATGCGCCGCGCGAGAAACAAGTCGACGCGTTGTGCACGATCGGTCCGCTCAGTTACTGCAACTCGGTTTACGGGATGAGTATCGGTCGTGGGAGCTGGACGTTCAAGCGCGGCGAGTGGAGCAACATCCGCCAGGACATCTGGCTCAACACGCCCGGCAAGCCCGACGGCGGCTTCAACATCTGGTGAGTTGTCGCTCCTCCTTTCCTTTTTCTTTCGGTTTCTCGTGCTGACGATGGGTCCGCCGCCCAGGGTCAACAACAAGCTCGTCTTGCACTCGAACTCGGTCTACTACCGCAATACGGCCGCCGGCTTGATCTCGAACGGTACTGGTACCGGTCCGAGCAACCTCCCTCTCATCGACTATGACGCCTTGCCCGACAACCTCACGATCCCGAACGGCGGCTTCCGGACCAACCCGCTCGGCAGTGTCGTTGACTCCTCATCTTCCACCGCCTCCATCGTCAACGCCGTGAACCTCCCGGCGACAGCGCCTCCCTCATCCACTCCTGAGATCGAAATCGCATCGACGACGGTCGGTCCGTCCCAGCGACGAGCGCGGCGAGTCCTCAACTCGCTCTTCAAGCGCAAGACGCTCACCGTCCCCGGGTTCAACGGTGCCATGGTTCAGACCTTCTTTGGCGGTTCGACCGCGAGTTGGAACTCGCCCAAGCTGCAGTACTCCTACTTCCGAGGGCTCCGACTGCAGATCAACTAGCCATCCCGTAAGGCTGGAACCGTCGTCGTTCTGCGTATACAGTCGCGACCCTTCTTGTTTTTGTAGGTTGTCAAGGGTCTGCTCATTGCTCAGAGTTACGCACCGTCTAGTCTTGAGAGTTATTCCGATCGTGCTGGCACTTCTACGCACTCGCCCGAGGCAAGCCGAGCACGCTTTATCCCCGAAGACCCTTCGCTGTTGTGTTCCGCACACTCATGAGCTACAGACTCTCCCAAAACTGGTACATACGACATAGGCGGTCGTATCATATATCAGGGGTCGCAGCTCGAACCCCTCGCAAGATCGATTTGCGGGATGTCCGCGGATGAGAACCGCTTTCAAATTTCAGCCCGCCAAAATGGACACGGGGACCGGCTATGTCTCTCTCTTTCTTCCTTTCTCTCTCTCGCTCGCGACGATTCGTACAATCCGCAGCTCTATCTATTGCTGTTCGGCGGGGAGGACGTGGCTCCTTCGTCATCAGCCCCTTTCGTTCACGATCATCAGCCTTTCAGCCAGGAATGCCGCTTGTCGACGCGGCACTTGTGGCAGACCTCCAGGTGCGGGACGAGAGGCCCGGGATTCGACTGCTAGAAGCGTGCGTAGCTGGGCTTGCAAGGTTTGCATGTCTCTCCGGCACCGGCAAGAAGAATACCTTGCTAAACGACGACGGCAGCTGGCCGAATGCCGAAAGTAACACCATCGCCAAAGCCAGATTGTGGAAGGAACGAGCTACGTTGCAACTCAATGAGATCTTTGCATTCGACAACATTTCGACAGATTGCAGTGAGGCGAATGAGTGGTGGAGACAGCTCCAGCGTAATCTCTGGCATTGGCTCAAGCTCAAGCTCGCCGTCCTCGAGCATGCTCTGATGCATGGTGTTCCCGCAGTTGACATTGCGGGCCAAGTTGTAGGTAGCACTTATTGATTGCATCGGAACGCCATGATGGAAGCGCTTACAGACATCTCCGTGGCAGTACATCATTGACATGCACGCCCTCACGCGATACTTGTCCCTCGTCAGTCACCCAATTGCCCGTGCACCGTGAATGACACTGACCTATCTTCCAGACTGTCAAAGTTGAGCAACACCCGGATCTGGCAAAGACATTGATGCAGCCCGATGTTACGGGTCGTGCTCAGTATGAGCAGGCAATCTGCGACATGTGGCAGAAGCGGCGGCTTGCCGTTGCAGGCCTCTTGAAGTCGCAGCACGATGTGTATGATCAACATATTGGACAATCTGCAAGGAATGAAACAACAAAGATCCTGAACCAGGTGAAGGCAGTGCACAGCAAGGTGGTGCGGAAGCTGCCGGAGGATGCGACGGACTTTGAGGCGAACGCGATACGCACCTGGATTCAGGAGTTGCAGACGTGGGCCCAAAATTCCCAGCTGTGCCTGCTTGACCTACCTGAGCAGAAGAGCCTCATGAGTATTTTTTGTCACCTCTACAACAACCTCGACAAAATCACTCGGAATGAGCTTTACATGATCTCGGTGCGCTCTCACCGTTTCCTTTCACTCGACTTTCCGTATTGCTCACTCCCTGCTATCACTGCCCAGCAATCTTGGACCCCCGACTTTATTGTTCGACGCATTGTGAGGCTTAAACTTCTGATGTCTAAGGGAACCCTCCCATGCGATCTCGTTGAACCACTAAACAGGTTTTCACCGGCACAGACCGGAGCATACCCCATTTTCGCCTATCCTCAATACCGGTACAATAATGAGGGTGTGATCTGTTGCATAGCGAAGACGCCAAAATGGATCAATCCCCGCTACTACTGCGGATTTGTTGTCCCCCCTCACATTCCAAACTCGTCGCAGTTGAGGGCTTTCACGGACCAAGCCAGCCCAGAGCAAAATCAGCCCCTGCACCTTCAAAACACACCCCATTTGATGGTTTCCACAAGCCCGGTGGCCTCCGGGTCATGGTCGGCGGCGCAAGCTCAACACTTTCCACCCGTATCTACGTACACCACAACCGGTCCGGACTGGACAGGTCAAGGCCCTTTCTGGAATACTACTCACCTAAGTGACGTGAGTCAGCTTCTTCAGAGAGCAGCTTAGGTGTACCCAGCCAAGCTCACTGAAACTTTGACCAGCAGCAGAACGAACACGCTCAGCCACCGCCTCATGGGGGGCAAGTCCCTGGGCAGGGGGCCAATTTCGACCCCTATCAGGGATATGTTCATCCCCATCACTCACACCGCTCTTTTGATCCAAACCAAATTGGCCTGCCGGCTTTCGATCCGAGGACTTTCGCGGACCGTCAGCAAGATGACCAGGAATACCAGGGATTGCATCCGTATCCTCCGTACAGCCTGGGCCAGATGGGTCTCCGTGCACAGCGCCGCTACGGGATCAGCTCGGCGGGATGGAAGCACCGGCGGGCGCTCTGAAGCCATGCCTTTTCCCGGTTCTCTTTGTTTTTGCACGGACTTCTCAACAATGATTTCTAGACAGAGACTCTCTCTTTCTTGATATGGACAACACTCGACAATACAAGAGAAGAGAGAGCAAGAGGAGGCTGTGTATGTGTGTGTGAACACTCATTGCAGCACGACATGCGTGCGAACTGAAAGTTGCGAATCGAGAAGGTTCAACCCATGATCTTCCTCAACCTGCCCACCTCGACCCACTCGCCCGTCTTTGGATCCCTCAACCTCCCCGTCCCTTTCAACGCCTTCCGCACTTCTTTCTCCTGCTTCTCTCCGGATTCGGAAGAAGAAGTCGGCACTTCGATCTCGACCTCGACCTCCTCTTCGAGCCCCCGCAAGCATTTGTAGCACCCGATCCACCCGCTCGGCAGCGCCGTCGGGTTCTCGACTTTCCCGCCATGGACGACACAAGTCCCCTTTGCTTCGGCCTGCGCTGCCCGGCTCGGATTCTGAGAAGACGATGGTGGGGGAGGCGCCCTGAGAGCCGGTTGCGCGCCGTCTTTTCTCCCTCGACCGAGTCGGGACGCGACTCCCGCGGGAGAGTACCACCACTCGAGTAACCGGAAGCCGAAAATCGCGACTGGGAGGGCGACCTTGAGCGAGTCGAGCGCGAGTGAGGGAGAGAGGCGCAAGAGGCGGGAGAGGAAGAGTCGGATCGAAGGGCGCGAATCGGGCGGACTGGAGGGAGTGGGAGGAGCGAGGAGTTGCTGTAGAGGCGAAGGCATCGAGTTGAGTCGTTCCTGTGTACGTTTGACCCGAACCCGACGCAGCACGCCAAGGAAGGTTTTAGCTCGCGCGCGAGAGAGAGCGAGAAAAAGGCCCCTCTGGGAGTTCTGTGCACGTACGTAGTCATCTTGGCCTAGTCGCCTGACCTCGATCCCGAGGAGGCGATACCAAGGTCGCCAATACGGCGACTTGCCAAACAGGTACCTCAAGTTGTACATCAAAAGGTACACCTCCCAGACCAAGTTGGCGTACGGGTATGCGAGCTTGAACGCCGCTTCCGAGGCGAGTCGGAGTCGTGTCCGCAATGAGGCGTGAGCGGTCGAGTCGCGCAGGATTGCGAGAGGGGAAGAGCGGGAACTGGAACTGGGGGAGGGCGACGAGGCAAAGATTTCGGCTTCGGCGCCGCCGCCGAGGCGTTCGTACAGGTCGGTCGCTTTCGTTTTGAGGTAAGGCAGGAGGACCTGGAGTTTCAAAGAGCGCAAGTGTCAGCTTAGCCGGTCACTCTGAGCGCTTGAGGATAGCAACCGTGGGGGGGACTGACGAGAAAGACGAGGCTGCCGTTGATTTCCTTCGCTCCGAGTTTGTCACTCTTGCCGGTCAACTCGAACGCGGCCTTGGTCCTCTCTTCATTCAGGCTTCCTCCCCCCGTGGTAGCCAGTGCGCGGTTGAGGGTCTTTCTCCGCTTGAGGCCGTAGAACGTCTCGGCGAAGGAACCGCCATAGGTCGAGAGGTAGTGCCGCTCGACGAACCACATGCAGAGCGCAAAGAGCGAGTCGTGGTGATTCACGATCCGGAGGAGGTAGCGAGGATTCCGTTGGGCAAAGACCTGTACGCGTGCGTGCTGTGCGTGAGAAAAAGTGGGGCCGGGGGACATGACCGGCGGCGACTTGGGAGAGACCAGAGGGCGGGACTGACCGAGAGGACATATCGGACGACGGGGCTCAGTAGATCGCGCAGCTGGTCTGTACACAAGTACCCGGGGTCAGCTTGAGTTCACCGCCTGGGGAACCCGTGAGGAAGTGAGACTGGCCTTGAGCGGCGAGTTCAAAGATGGAAGGCCTCGCCGGGTCTGCCATTGCGCCAGAAGGTCCTTCATAGTCCATCGTGGTCTGTCGTGTCGCTCTCCGCGTAACACCGCGAGTGGTGTGTATCGAGTGAAGAGATCAAAGTCGGCAAATCGACTCGGCCGGAAGCCGGGCTTTTGATCACTGCACACTCATTGCCCGAGTGTACAGTGCAGCGGGAGTATATGCTGTTGGCGTATTCCGATACCACGCGCTACCTTCGCACCTTCCCCCGCCTGACGCTCGAACCCCTCCTCGCTCTCGCCCACCCGACTGGTTCATCTCGATCATCATCTTGCTCTGCTCTTCTGCTCAAACAAAGCTGCTGGAGCCTCTGACACGACGCTACATCTGTTCCGCTTGCTAGCTCTTGCTCCCCTCGACAGTGTCTTCCACCGGAATGGCTGCGGCGCCAGAGACTGCTCCGCGGTAAGCCGCGCACCTCTCTCGCGCGCTGGCCCTGGGTCCTCGTTCTGACTGAACGAGACACTGTACTTGTCCAGCCTGGTCAAGAAATTCTGCTTCACGGGTAAGCTCCTCTTCTGTACGGCCCGGAGACGCGACCTCGAACTGACAGGCGGTATTGATCGCGGTGATCTTAGTCACCGCCGCAGGTCAGGACTGACACCCCTCAAAACGGCTGCCTGCACGCGTGTAAACTGAAAAAAGACCACGGCCCCCGCAGATGACCTCATCAAACGCGAAGTGTTTGCCTTGCCGTCCCCATTCCCTCTCCTCTGCCTCTTTGCCAGCTCGACCCGCCCGACCCATTCCGCCCAGCCCTACTTGACGCGTACCGCTCCGGCGGTCCCGCAGACGACGAGTCCGTACTGGGGCACGTCGGCGAGTTGGCAAGTCGAGGTCGAGGAAGGTGTCTGGGCCAGATTGAGGGTGCATGATCAGGCAAAGTGGAACAAGCGCGGGCAGGTGAGTCTCACGAGAAGGCGAAACCCTGGGAATCCGCAATCCGACTCTGAGACGACATCCCTGCAGGGCTATCTGGGAGAAGTCACGCTCGGCGAGGTTTGGAAGCTCTTCCCAGTCGACGGACCGGGTGAAGGTGCGCCCCGTGCGACAGTTGGATTGGGAGCGCTTTCTAGCTCTGACTACCCTTTCTTTCTGCAGTTCATATGACCAGGGACCTCGAGAAGGGTACAGACAACGTCGCCGTCTCGGGTCGAGTCGTCCTCTCTGTCCGGACAGACGGGATCGTCTCGCCTGCGTCTTCGCCGCCGCCCCAGCCAGCGCCGCAATTGAGCATATCGACGGCTCCTTCTCACGCCACTACGCTCGCGCACAGTCCTGGTCTAGCAGCAGCAGCAACAACAACAAGTATGAGCATGCTACACAACAGTCCCCTGTACGGATTCCCACATTCGCCCACTGCAACGCCGCCAACCTCATCTCCTCTAGTTGTCCCCGCCAACCACTCGACGATGCCGCCACCACATGCGCCGCAGAGGGTGTACCGCGTGCACCTCAATGCAGTATTTTCTGATCCGATCAGTACAGCGGGTGCCATCGTCTCGACCACACCGAGACGGAGGTTGACCCTGGCGGAGCATCGTCGCGGCGCGGAGGGCGTTCATGCCATTGACGATGCGCTCGGAACTCCCGCCGCCTCGGCTTTCCAATCGTCCCCCTCCTTGGACACTGCCCTATCAGCTTTGTCTCTCTTCGACATAACGACTTCTCCAGCGTCGTCAACCTCATCGTCATCCCCAGCAGCAGCAGCCGCCGCAGCAGATCCGCTTGGTCCTCTTCCCGAAGGCTGGGAACTCGGTCTCACCGCCGCCGGTCGGACGTACTTTATCAATCACGCCGAGAGAAAGACGACGTGGCATGATCCGAGAAAGGCGGCGCTGAGGTTGTTGGCGAAAGAGAGGGAGAGAGAAGCGAGAAGGGTCAGAGCGGAGCGGGAGGTGCGGAGAGCGGCGGCGGCGCTGGCGGTTGGGCCGTCTCTGAGTGCTATTCGCGATGACGGTGGCGCTTCGACAACAACGGAGGGCACTGCTGGACCAGGAGGCGGAGGGGGATCGCAGCAACCTTCAGGCGGTTCGGCTCCGTCCGAAATCACCGCATCGTTGCCAGCTCGTTCGGACGGTACAACACCCGCCTCCTCCTCTTCATCCCCTTCTTCATCGTCCCCCACGACGGGTGCTACCTCGAGTCAGGTCGCCTCTCCGACTTTGACTTCACCAACGAGCCCTCTGAGTGTGTCGGAGGAGCAACTCGGCTGTTTGCCATCGGGCTGGGAACGTCGCGTGACCCCAGGCGGGAGGGCGTACTTTGTCGATCACAACGTGTGTTGGATTGATTCCCAACATCAGCGTGTCGGAGTAACTGATTTTTCGGACGAGCACAGACCAAGACGACGACTTGGGACGACCCGCGCGTACCGTCGTTGAACCCGGAGAGTGACCAGACCAAGCGTGATTTCCGACGCAAACTGGCGAGTACCCAGGATGTTAGACTCTCCGTGAAGCGCAGGATGGTACGCTGACTTGTCGCGCTCAAACAGGTCTATTTCCGTTCGCAACCACCGCTGCGTCCCCTCCCCGGCGGCGGCGGCTGTCGTCTCATTGTCCGCCGCTCGAACCTTTTCGAAGATGCTTTTGCCGAATTGATGCGCTTGCCTGCCGAGGAACTCAAGAAGCGGTTGATGGTTTCTTTCAAGGGCGAAGAGGGCGTCGACTTTGGCGGCGTATCGCGCGAGTTCTTCTTCCTGCTCAGTCATGCCATCTTTGACCCGAGCTATTGCTTGTTCGAACCGGTGCGATATTCTCTCTCTCTCTCTTTCTTCCGGTCTTCTATGCGTACCCGCAAGAGGTGAACGGGGTCTGATGTGTCGGTGTGCGAAACAGACGGAGAAGACCAGTTACACCCTGCAGATCAATCCGAATAGCGGCATCAATCCGGAACACCTCGAGTACTGTGAGTGTCTGCACTGGCTTTCCTGTCTGTCTTGTTCAGAATAGTGCTCGTTCGGCATGCGCTCATCATGACGGACCAACCTCCCGCAGTCACCTTTGTCGGTCGGGCGCTCGGCATGGCCATCTTCCATCGCCGTTTCGTCGATGTCCATTTCGCCACCAGTATATACAAAGCGTGCTTGGACAGACCTGTCGGGCTGGAAGACATGGCGCTCGTCGACGCAGAAATGTTCAGAGCGCTGCAGTGGATGGCGTGAGTCGCTCACACTCACGAAGCGTACGAGGGAGCTGGCTGACCCGTGCAAACTCTGGTGAACAGAGAGAACGACATAACCGACGTGCTTGATCACGATTTCACGACCCAGTATGACTCGTTCGGGACCCTCGAAACGTGCGAGCTGATCCCGAACGGGGCCGAAATCCCCGTTTCCGAGTCGAACAAGCTCGAGTATATCCGCCTGCTCTGTGAGCACCGCTTGCGTGGCCGAGTCGAGAAACAGATCGAGGCCCTCAAGCACGGGTTGGGCGAGATTGTCCCGCTCAAGGAACTGAGGGTGTTTGATGAGAAGGAGCTCGAGTTGCTGATCGGTGGCGTCGAGACTATTGATGTTGATGACTGGTACGTTGTGCCGGAGCTAGAAGAGAACTCGCGGGACGCTGCGTTGACTGACCATCTGATCGGGCGCTGCTGCTGCACCACAGGGAGAAACATACAGACTATCGCGGCTTCACAGCTACGGATCCAGTCGTGCAGTGGTTCTGGGAGGTGCGCTTGTCTCCTCTTTCGTGAGATTCCGCCGCGACCCTCTCCCGCACAACACCAGCTCATCTCCCTGTCTTTACGCACGCGCAGACTGTCAAGTCCTGGCCGGTCGAGACTAAATCTCGCCTGCTGCAGTTTGTCACCGGCTCTTCTCGCCTGCCGGTGAACGGTTTCCGAGACTTGCAAGGGAGTGACGGTCCTCGCCGGTTCACGATCGAGAAGGCGACCGGCGGAGAGCGCGGGGCACTTCCCAAATCGCATACGGTGCGTACTCGCGCTTCTTGACTATGAGAAGACCCGGCTCGGCCGCATCTCGCGCGCTCGCTTTAAATTGACAGAGCTTTTTGCCGCGCTCGCGTGCTCGCAGTGCTTCAATCGCATCGACTTGCCTGTGTACGGATCCGCCGAGACGTGAGTATTGCCTTAGTTGCCGACCGAAGACAATAAGCCTGAAGCTGAGCGACGCCGAACTGCTGACGTCCGGTCTACACCTTTTCGCCCGAACCTCGTACATCGCTTCGGACTGCTCAGTCTGAAAGCCAAGCTTTCGCTCGCGCTCGAGGAAGGGAACGCGGGATTCCATGTGGAATGAGCAAGTCTATCTAGACAGCATGTAGGGCATCGCGTCCCTCTCTATTCAGTAGGACATTGCGTCGGTCTACGCAGCTGGCGTGATCCTTGAAAACCGACACCCGGCAATTGCGGATGGTCTTCGAATGCTTTCTTAACGACTTTAGCGTACCTCGCAGTGCCACTACGTACAAGACTGTATTCTGTAGTTCGGGTCTCCAGCGCCTCCTGATTCCTGAAGCGGGCTGATAAGACGTTGTCCCTGCCAAGCTCATGTCAATTGAATGATCGGGAGCGGGAGAAGGTTGAGAAGATCAATGAGAAGGTCCAGAAGAGAAGAGCGATTCCGACCACGGAAACTCCCGCTCCTCCTCACTGTCTGTACAACACTGCAACCCCCAGTAAATACATGACAGTAGCCCTCCTCTATCGAGTGAGCTGCACTGGGCACGCCTCGCGCTTGTTGAGGCCATTTTGAAGAACCCGAAACGGCAATAGGAGACTGCCTGCCGACCGCTCCGGGAGCATCTGTGTGCACGGTCGCACGCAGCGGAGCGGGAAGCGCGAGAATATTACAATCTACTGCGAACGACGGCTCCAGGATCAGTCCGGCCAGATGCTATCCGCGTCCCTTTTTTCTCTAGTGAGAAATTGAGGTCGCCGCCTAAAATGTACGTCGGACAGGCGTGGCCTGCTCGTCATACAGCATACAGGCATGAAGCTCGCGCGATGCCATCGTCCTGAGCTTGACAGCAGCTGCTTCGGCCGGGCGCGGCCGGGTAGCGGGCAGGCAAGAAGATCTGCACGTGAAACAGGCGCTTAATCGGCGACGCGGGCTCGCGTCGAGGAACGATCGCGCGCGTGAGCGAGCTGCGAAATGGAAGGCCGTCATACATATGCGATCGAGCGAGCGATGCAGCTTGGTGAGTTTGGCGAGTTGCTGCTTTCCAGCTCGAGCTGTCCGGTCGACGTGGGCCGGTGCGGTAAGAGAACAAGCTGTTCGAGGTGGGCGCGGGTGGACAAACGTTAAACTCGTGCATATTGCGATCGAGGAGCAGGAACACTCCCTGTTGCTGCGCGAGACTTCCATCGATAACTCCAGTCGGCCGGGGCGCAGCCAAAAAGGCGGAGCCCAGCAATTTCTTTGGGGAGGTGGAACCCTTGAGCTGGATTCCGGGACTCCTGCACAGCTTGTCTGCCCGTCAGCTGGTCGCTATGAGTAGCAGACTCGATGCGCCCCTGGTACTGGACCTGCACGGCGCCTTCCGAGCGCAATCGAGGCGGCTGAGCGTTCGGAGAGAGCGAAATCGAAATATTGATCACAGCCAAGCCGACTCCCGTGCCGAAAATTGATTGAATGAAGCGGAGTGAGAAGCGGTCAACGGCTGGCTGGAGGAAGCGGGGTCGCCGTGCTGGCAAGAGCGAACTTGCAGTACATGCTGGTACCCTGTACGGTCTACCGTATGCAGGATCGGAGCTTGAGAAAGAAAAGGGATCGACGTGCACAGTGAACCGCGACGCGCGAGTCCTGAAAAGTGCGGGGTCTCCACTTTCTCCCCTGCAGCCTCCAGATTTTCGAAACCAGAGTCCCCAACCTGCGTCCGCGTCCACCGCAGGCTGTGCCCACGCCCGCCCGTGTTTGTTTCTCTCGCCCGACTCGTCACCAGCACACTGAGCAGCACGCCCGCTCGTCCCCAGACGCCCGGCCATTCGAACGCAGGGTTCGGCAGGGTCGCGCACCGAGGTCTCGACGATCGGTCGCTGCTGTCTCGCCTAATCGCTCTCGAAAACGAAGCTCGCAGTGACCTCACGGCGGAGCAAGAGGGCGTGGGTGGCACCTCCTTTGATCGGGTAAATTTGACTGTCGACCATAGTGCACGCTACGCTCCTCGGACTGGCTTGCACGGACTCTCGCATCGACTCGGTTGCACGTCTTGAAGTGACGGCTGGGGCCGAGCCATCGAGATCCAGCGTGTGACGGGTGACGGGCGGACCGACTCGGGGTTCACAAGCGCCGTTCTGTTGGGGACTGCAGCGCTGTGACTGCCATAGTCCAGCCAGTCCACTCGAGAGACTGGCGCCCAGGACAGCAGGCATCCGAATCCAAGCGTTCCTGACGCTGACCGCCACACCTTCTTCCGTACCATTCGCGCTCGCCTCGCCAGCCTACTGCCGAGCCTGTCACGAGCACCAGCGGCAGTAACGGAACTCGTACCCGACTCGCGACCCAAAACAAAATAAGAGGCGCTGAGGACCTCGGAACTCGACACAGCTTCGGACTTCGAAATCGTCCAGCGGTGAGCTCGGCCACGCATGCCCTACGCGAATCCACCGTCGTCTTCCAGCAGTTCGGTCGCGACTATGACCCTCGAGGCGCCAGTGGTCGCCCCGCCGCCGGTCGCGACACCGCCGACCTCGTTGCCGTCGCCCCGACTTGCAGCAGCGTCATCGCCCCGCATCGAGCACAAACGGCCGGCGCGGCATCACCAGCGCTCGCACTCGACTGAGCCAGTCGCGAGTACGAGCAGCTTCATCTTTGTCCAGCCGCCGACTCCGAGCCGACCGCCGAGCGCGAACGGGTTGAGCGGAGGCGGCGGCAGCCAAAGCAGCAGCAGCAGTTCGGCATCCGGTTCGCCGAGCACCACCACCACCAGGCTTACCGAATCGCACCGCTCGCATTCGTGGTCAAACTTGAGTTCATCGTCGTCCGCATCGACCTCGCCCTCTTTCGACTCGCTGCCGAGGACCGCCCGGCGACTAAAATTGACCGCCTTGACCCCCGCCGCCCCTTCCCCTCCTCTCCCGTCATCTAAACCGGTCTCTACCTCCAGCTCCTCGTCGTCATCACAGTCTGCGCGCCCGCCAGCATCAACCCGAACGTCTTCGAACGGGTCGGCGGGAGGAGACGTCAGCGCAGCAGCCGAACGAGCCGCCGCGGCAAGGTCTCCCGGCTCGACCCCGGCGGTCCTGTCTGGCGCACCTGCATCATCGACGGCGTCCACGAGCACTATCGATAACGCGTTCCCGTTCAACGAGGTGACCCCGACGGGTTCTCCCATCTCGTCTTCCTCCGTCCTGACTTCGGCCGACGAAGCCTACGTCGGCAAGCCAGCGATGATGGTCCGCAAAAAATCTGGCGAGCTCGTACGCCCGTCACTGAAGGCAGACGGGTCCAGGAGGGACTACAGCAAGCCGCGATCGGCACCGGCGACCCCCGTCTGCCCGAAGTACGTCCACTTTGATACCCAGCTCGAGCACGTCAAGCACTTTATCGCGCAACAACGGCCGGCCGCGGTATCGCGAACAGGCAGCCCGATCGAGACCGAGACAGAGGAGGAGCCCGAAGCGTATCCCTTCCCGGCGATGGTCCAGCCAAAGGCCGGAACCGTCAAACTGGTCCTGCCGAATTTCCCGACCGCGACCGTCCGCGCTGCCGCCGACAAGGACGCGTACGTCGACTCGCTCGAGATGGACAAGGACGGGAAAAACATCAAGGGTATCGTGCGGGTCAAGAATCTTGCGTTTGAGAAGTGGGTTGCGATCCGGTTCACGCTCGATCACTGGCGGACGGTCAGCGAGGTGTCGGCCGAGTACCTCGACTCGCCGCCGAGCAAGGCCGGCGCGCAGGACCGCTTCACGTTCACCATCAAGCTGCAAGATTTGCTGTCCCGCATCGAGGACAAGACCATGTTCCTCGCGGTCCGGTATACCGTCGGTGGTCGCGAAATTTGGGACAACAACGATGGCCAGAACTACCGCATCGAGTTTCGCAAGGTTCCCGCTTCCACCGCGTCTGGCAACTCGGCCGCGGCCGTCGCAGCGCGAGCTATGGCAGCGCGCTCGGGCGCCGGCGCCCCGAACGGTTCGGCAGCCGCCCAGCGTCGCGCCGCTTGGTCCGTCACGAGCGCGGGGCAAGCCGCCGATCGCATGGCCGATTTGCGTCGCGAACTCGACCGCCTCGTCAGCGACGACGCGTTCGACGACGACGAGATCCCTTCCGATGGGAGCGATTCGCGTCGCCAGGCTGCGGCGGCAGCTGCTGCTGCAGCAGCAGCTGGCGGCGTCTCTGGCATGCACATCGGTGGCGTCTCTGGCAACGGGAACGGCGGCGCGTCGAGTCGGACAGCCCGGTTTGGCCTCGGAATGGACCTCCGCAGCTACTCGGACACGTCCGCGACGGCGCCGGTGACGCTCAGCGGCAGGTACGACTTTGGCAACTCGCTCAAGATGTATGCTGCGCCCGTTCCGCCCAATGGCTCGGCGGGCGGCGCCTCGTCTGGCATGAAGCCGAGGACGCAGGCCAGTCCACGATTCGCGACCGGAACCTTGAACGACGCCGTGAGTCACTCGCTCGTTCTGGTGGTTTCCTTGGTCGCTCTCCTTTTACTGACCGCCCGCGATACGTACTGTTGCAGGCTTCGGCGCGCGCATTCTTCGATCCTGTCTCTACTTCACCCCAGCGACCGCGCGCGCCGCCGCTCCCCGTACGCATTTCGCCGCCGCAAGCCGGCGCGACAGGCTACACGACCCAGATCATCGGAGGTCAACCAGCTACAGTCTTACCGGCGGCGACCGAAGCTGCTCGCAATGAGCTTGCACCGGACTTTGGCGCGTCCAGTCCTCGATCGAACGGCGCGGTCAGCGGGGTCGAAGTCGAGCCGTCGACTGGACTCTCCAAGGCCTATTTCTCGCCCACGTCGCCCGTCACGTCCGAGCACAATCACGGCCCGCCGCCGAGCTGGTTCCTGCCGATTCAGGACGCTTCGACTTACGGCACCGGGCAAGGCGGTCAACGCTTGCGGGTCAACACGGCGCCGAGCGAGCTGGATCACCGGCATGCCGGAACTGGACCGACCGAGTTCTCGCCACGTGGCGGAGCCTATACCCAGATGGTCCCGCCCAACTTCCGTCAGCAACATGGCATCTTCGTACACCCTAATCATATGTCGCCGTTTACGACGCCCGATGACTCGCCCGCTCCTTCGCCGCCGATGCACTCTGGTCGCCAGCTGCGCAGTCCGCCGCCTTCGGTTCCCGAGTCGCCCGTCGACACCCTTGGCAGTGGCATGAATTCCCCGGCTGCGTCGGCCGTCTCTGACTCGACGGCGCGTGCGCCTCGAGGGCCGCTCCGCCGCGACGGGAGCGAGAGCTCGACGTCTTCGACGGTCAGCAGTGTCCTCTCGAGTCCCGAGAGCGAGGCGACCAGTCTCGGCGGAGGTCCGGACAGTCCCGCCACGATGAGCTTTGCGAAAGCCGCCGCGCGACCCAACAGCGCGCTCGAGTTTTCGCGCTTTCTCGACCGGTACCGCTTCCACCTCGGCGGAGACGGGTCCGAATCGAGCTCGGCATCCAATTCGCCGCCGTCCGACTTTTTCAGCTACACGCCGATGCCGAACAAGTCGGTCGTCGTACAGCCGGCGTCGGCTTCGTCGACGTCGTCGTCGGTCAGCAGTTCGGGTGCCAATTCGCCGACGCCAAGGTACCACTCTCCGTTGATCGCTTCCGTCTCTGTCGGTGGTTCCGATTCGGCATGAACGGCCGGCTTTCGACAACTCGTGAATATGCTTTCATTACCCGTATCCTACCTTTTGTGTCCCACCTGTTTGTTTGTTTCCATCATCATCCTCGTTCATGGCGTCTCATCTTCGGCTTTGCGTACCCGGCATGTATCTCTCTCAGTCTCTTCTCCCCTTGCACTCCAGCCTCTCCTCCATCTTTCGCTTTCGCACAATCTTTTCCCCCCTCTTTGTCGCGTATTCACGAAGAAAGGTCATTCCGCACTGCTTCATTGTTTTCCTCCTTTCTGGCAAACATTCACCCTAGCTTGCTATACCTGCCTTTTATTCTCTCCGTCTCTTGCGTTTCGCTTGGCCAGAGAGCGGATTCCTTGATACTAGGAGTCTTTCTGAGTTTCGCATTTTCAACGAGTCTCGTGTCAACCGGGGCTAGTCCAGTTTGACCTGCCCCTCGTCCCACTTTTCCCAACCCAAAGCCCGGCCGTCGAGTATGCCTCGACGGATCCAAGGTCGCAACGCTGCTCGGAACGCCTTCTCCACCTGTTCGAATTCTGTCGAGGCCGAGAGAATGAGAGGAGAGAGGTCATGTCAAAGCTGCCAGAGACAAGACTGTTCGAGGAGGGAGACTTACGCATGACTGTGAAACCGCCTTGCTGCCAATGTGCGTGGAAGAGTAGCAGCAAATCGGAAGCTATCCGTAAGAACGGCTCGAGATCGACGTCTTCCTCCTTCGTTCGGCTTGGACTCCCTTCCGTCGCTGTGCTCGATGTTGCAGGGCTTGCGGAGGGAGAGGAGACGGGCGGGGCTTGTGCGGAGCGGAGGAGGAAGAGTTGGAGATCTCGCTGTGAGTGAGAGAGGAAATGGAGACAGCAATCCCACGTCAGTTAACGTAGATTCCGGCGCGGGACCAGTAGTCCGATGTCCTAGCCTGAGCTCACCGATGTCGCAAGTTCGAGTGCAAACGCGGTCATGTGGATAGACGCAAGCGCGAAAGGATACCTGCGAAGACACCGTCACGATCAGGGATGCGTCCGAAAAAGTCGCGGACCCTGCAGCTGCGCGCACCAATGTTCGCCTCCGTTCACCGCCTCTGCTGCGATCTCGGCAGCTCGATCGCCGTACGTGTGGGCGAAATAGAGAAGAGATTGTAACCTGTGGGCGATTCCGACGCGCTTCTCGCCATCATCAGCGAACGAACTTGCTAAGCTGCGCCGATGAAAAGGAATGTCGCCGAGCCCACCCGAGCATACCCACGCCGCGAAAATCTGTAGATGGTGCTATGTTTCTGTGAAGGTACAGATCCAGGTTAGAATCATTCTGAGACTGTACTCTGACCAGGGTACTCCTCCTCCTCCCTCGGCGGCTTACTGAAAGCCGATCTGTGACAGGTGAAGGCGAGTCAGCATGAGAATAACCATTCGGTCGTACGTCAGCAAGCGCACCTCTTGCCAATGCTTGCCCGTGATGGCTGGCAACTCCGTGTCTGGCTTGAGGTTCCGCCACAATGTCCGCAGCTGCTCATCCCTCGATCCATCCTCGGGGAACGGTTCATCTGCCGCTGCTTGTGCGGCTTCGGCGATCGCATAAGTGCCGAGAACGCGATCGAGCGCAGTCGAGAGGAGGTCGTGCTCCTGTACAGAAAAAATTCAGGAAGAGCGAGGAATTTTCAGCTGACGGAGGGGTGTTTGAGGTGACACGGTGACGGAACAGGACGGACCACTGAAGGCACTTCGACGCCCTCTAGTAATGCGATGTCGTAGGCTAAGGAGCCTGAGGGGACGGGCTGGTATAGCCCCTGCTTCGGTTTGATATGATGGCGAGGCAAAGTGGAAAGTGGGGCGGCGAAGGTCAGTCGGTCATCTCCAGGCGCGCCCGAGACCTGTATACCTGGTCGTGTGACTGAAGCAGCTCTTCACGAGTCTTCTCCCTCTCAGTCCGCAACTCTGCGGCCCGCCTGACCGAGTCAGAGACTTGAACGAGAGCTGCGACTGACCTGTGCCCGAGTCGCCCTCCAGTATGCATAGTCGACGATCCGGAGCGTTCCCGCCGAGACGATATCGGAATCTGGTCTCTGCTGAAGCTCGTACGCGAGTGCTTGGCGCAGGAGAGCGGGTCGGAAGTAGAGCAGCCATTGCGAGACGAAGCGAGACAGCGAGGGAATGTCCGACTCGGACTCGAGCACGAGACTAAGCGTGATGGTCGGAGTAAGCCACAGCTCGAATGCGTTCGCCATTCCGAAAGAGTCGCTCGGAATAAGATCCGCGTCTGAAGCAAGGAGAAGAGAAGCCCGTCGATGAACTTTGGCTTCCGGTCGCGTGAAACCGGACTTGACGAGCATACAGCTATTTCGAGCGAGAACTTCACTGCGAGGAGAGCGTGTCTGTCCGGTGATCTGGGCAAAACTGCTGGCATCGAATCGGGGGACCAGACGAGGGGAAAAGAGCGCGAGCCAAGAAAGCGAGAAGCTACACGGGAGAGACACTCCGAAATTACATGTACGGGTCACGGCACACAGGATTGCTGGACTCGGGGGATAGCCTTCCGAGAAAACGAGCTCTTCACGGGTTGACGACGCGCCAATAGACGCCCGTGCCGCCGTCTCCGGCGCAAATCGCTTCTTCGACGACGGCACCGCGCGGGAGCTTAGTCACGGCTGACGGGACCGCGGGCGAGACTGCAGTAGAAACAGGTACCGAGTGCATCAGGTGCAAGAATCAGCGGGTGTACATGATCGAGAGCAGGACGACCTAGGGCGGGGCAAATCACGACGACGCACGCTGCATCCGCTTGTGCGGCATCGGGCTCGTCGTGCCGCTGCTCATCGTCTCTTCTTGCTTCGAAGAAGTCGGCACAGTTCCCGGAAGCGCGGCTTGCGGGGACCCGACCAGACGCGGGTACGGCAGGGGAGCGAGGTGCTGAGGCGTCGGTAGGTTGGACCGCTTGCCGGTGCCGAGCTAAATCACGCGCGCGATGACACATGTTCCTGTCAGCTTTGCAAAGCAGAACAACTGGTGCCTGGGTGTTTCAAGTGGCGTACCTGGTAGTGCTCGTTGTAGCCCCAAACGAAGACGTCGCGTCCAAAGTTGGTTCCGTCGGGGTTCTTGACGGCATTGTCCTGAGAAACGGAAACGATCAAGTTAGCTGCGCTGCTTCTATTCTCGAAGTTGGCGGGACAAGAATCCGATTCAAGCAAGATGAGGGGCGGCGGGACTGACCAGGACGACCGCGACGTGACCTTCACCCGCCTGGATATCCTTGATGCCGACACTTTCGACCTTGTTCGTCGCCTCGTTCCCTGTGCAGGGCAGACATCAGCTGTGTCTAGTTCGTCTAGGTCCTGAAGTAGAACGCACTCACATTCGCGGAGACCGGAAACGGTCTTGACTCGGACGGGACTGGTCGCGTGAGCCCAGAGACCGTTGCCGAGGCCGCCAAACTGTCCTTGTCCGCTCTGTTGAGGCAAATCGATGTGTAAGCACGATCCTGACCTTACAACAAGCTCGGAGTCGCGACAGAGGCTTCGTGACGCGATTAGCGATCTCGCAGGCGCGGGAGGGAAAGCGAGCACTCACAGCGAGCAAGTCGACCGACTTGCCGTCGTCGGCCTCGACGACAAAGTAGCTGACGTTGCCGCCGGCGGCGATCCGAACGCACTCGAGCGTGTTGGGTCGGCTCGAGCCTTGGTATGCGGGAGAGCGCCGGAACGGGACTTCGGTCGGAGCGGGGATGGCAGGGTACGAGAGGGCCGAGCCGAGACCTGTGGACACGTAAAGCAACACCGAGGGATCACGATCAGAGCATTGTCTTATGACCCGGGTAGCCATGAAAGCCTGGAAGAGTAGGACCCACCGAGTTGCCCATAGCTGTTGCATCCCCATCCGAGCACGCGTCCGTGCATCTTCCCGCCGAGCCTCGCCAAACTGTGGTTCTTGCCCGCAACGAGTTCGTCCACTTGGACGTCACGGAGGGCCGGGATCTCGTGCAACGTCGTGCAGAAATGGATCGACCGTTCGAGCGCGGCGTGGTGTGCCGGGTCGGGGTGCAAGCGGATGGCGGCGGATTCGGCGGCGGCGGCGGCGGCAGAATCCGATGCTGATGCGGGGAGGGGAGGGATATGATCCATGTGCGGGATGGGTTGCGAAGGCGTCGGAGGGGTCACGGCCGGCAACAGGAGCGGGTCCAGTTTCTTCGGCGGCGCGGGAACTTTTTCCCACCCCATCTCGTTCAACCTCTCGTCCGGCTCGAGGCGGATCGCCAACCCGCTCGTCGGGGAACTGCCCGGGTGAGGAGGGGCGAGGAGCGTCACGGACCGGACGCCGAGTTGACCGTGCTCGTTGGCGGCAAGGCAGAGCGGGAGGGCAAACGACCGGCCTTTGTTGGTCAAGGCGAGGAGGTGAGAAGCTCCGGCCGAGAGTGAGGTGAACCTGCGCGTGGAGTATAGTTGTTAAAACCTTAGTCCGGACCGACCCAAGGTTGTGAGAAGAGAAGACGCACTTTTCGCCTCGCTCGAGCTGGACGTCTGTCCCGAGCCGGACTGTCTCGACGTTACCGCCAGTGCCGGCGCGGCCCCAGAGAAGACCCTTGCCGAGGAGCATCATCCATCCCGCCCCTTCTCCGTCCTGGTTCCTCCTGGGCCAGTCAAACCCTTCGATCGCTTTCCGCTCCCTGTCGACATCCTGACTCGCCTTGTCCGCCGCCCAGACATACACCTGCCCGCGCTTCGACAACCCAAACACTTTACCTTCCTGCGTCGCGGCAACTTTGACAATGTCTCGACCCGTCAACGTCCGTTCGACGTGACCTTGAGGGGAGAACCCGGCTCCCCATTGGAGGACGTCGCCGTTGGCGTCAACGGCGACGCCGTAGGTGGCTGAGAGTGCGAGATCGCGGAGGATGAGATCGGATAGAGGAGCTGCGATGGCGGGGCGCTTGACCGTTTGCGCGGGCGCGGGCACCGCCGAGGACGAGGTCGAGGGAGCCGAGTCGGACGGGGGAGAAGTAACGCCGTACGAGTTGCGGCCCCACCTGCAAGAGTCCGACACAATCAGCCTCGCACGCACTCTTCACGTAAGGAGTCTAGACTCACAGGAATACATGCGGCTTGAAGTGGAAATAGTGCCCCACTCCTCCTCCTTCAGTCGACCAACTCTTCTTGCCCGGTTCCGCATCCATGTCGACCACCGCCTGTGCCTGGATAGTAGCATACGCAGCGAACGCGACTGCTCCAGCTCCGACCGCCAACGAGAGCGAGACGGCGTCGATCTTGGTCTGGCCCGACGCAGCTGCTGAAGATCGAGCGGTCGAGAGAAGGCGGCTGTACGACGACGGCGTGGCCTGCCGCCGAGCCAGCCGAGACGCCTGCTGCAATGATTTCGAGCGTAGCATGGTACGCTTCTTGGCTCTAGGGGCGAGTGCGACAGAGGCAAACAGGGTCGATCCCGAGTTTCTTCATCATCACCGACTGACTTCTCTCTGCCAATCTCCATGGAGATCTAGGATTATTACGGCAACATGTGTCTACTCTTCAAACTGGATCAACAGAACGCAAAGGAAGAAAACAAAACCCGCCGAAACATCCGAAGAACAAGAGGACCGTCTCATCGCTTCGACTTGGGCATGAAGATCCCGCGAGGAACGACGACGGGTCGGGTCGACGTGGACGTCGATGGCGGCAACATTGGCGCGAGATCCGGGCCAGGGATAGGCCGTGGTCGAGAAGGAGGACCGAGTGTGGTCATGGGCGTGCTTTTCTTGGTCACTGTCGATGGTTTAGGGGGAGAAGGAGGGGGAGGAAAGAACGAAGGCCGGGAAGAAAAAGAAGGGGCCTGCTTGGCAGGCGCCGACGTCGTCGTTGTCGTCGTGGTGATTTTGACGGCCGGAGAAGAAGAAGAAGAAGAAGAAGAAGAAGCGGCGTTTGAACGCTTTGGCTTCTTGTTGGCGTTGTTGAACAATGTCGTCCTCGTCGACAAATCGGAAGCGCTGCTCGTCGTCGTCGTCTCTCGACTTCGTTGCCTCAGCTGCTGTTGGTCACTATCCGCTGCTGCTGCTGCGCTCGTTGAAAGTGCCGGTCCTCCTGCCTTCGTGCTCCGAGAAGGAGAGCGTGTTACGAAAAGTGAGCCTGAGGAGAGTGCTGATGCTGTTGTTGATGGTGGTGGCGGTCGGGGCGCGAACGAGGTGGGAGCACCGCCCGCGGCAGAAATGACCGGTTTCGGCGGCGGCGGGACGGGTCTGACCCTCCGCGGGGCATAGATCGACTTGATCTGTTTCGTATTGTGCCGCGCCTTTTCCATCAGAGTTTTCGGTCGAGCTGCCCACACCCATTCAATTGTCACGTGTCAGTCCAACTGAAGTTAAGGGAAAACATCCCCGCGACAGGACTGCAAGCGACAAGGTGGGGACTGACTGGGAGCGGTTGACGAGGAGGCGGTCTTTCTGCGCTTTTCGACGCGCCAGTCGACTTCCTTTGTCGTCGCTCGGCCGTGTTTGTACTCGTTGATCTGGCCGCGCATCTTGGACACGATAGCTTGCATCTTTTCCTGTTTGTTCGCCCCGTCCCGGATCAGTCCCCCGTTCGAGATTCGGTCTGCAGACGGGAGATGGAGACTTACCTCTCGCTTGATCGCCTCGAGGTCGTACTGTTCCTTCCAACTCTCTGGCTCGTCGTCCTGCGAGATCTGACCGTCCTCGACTGCTTTGCGGATCTCGATAAACTCGTTGACGCAGAGCTGTCTCCAGATGGGGTTGGTGTGCGGGACGAGGTGTGGCGAGTTGTGTTCGAGGTCGGCGAGTTGCGATGCGGACGAGAGCGGCAAGAGCGTGTGCAGCAGTGCATAGGGCGCATCTCCTACGTCTCGTACAGCTTGCAAGTCTAGTGGTCAGCTGGGTGTGGAGAGGCTCCTGCGGGGGGAGAGAGGACGGACCTGGCCAGTGCAGTCGCAGCATGGCGAGGGCGACATCGCGGAGGCGGGGCGGAGAGTGGGTCGGGTGCGGATCGGGGTCTCGAGACCGATCCATCGCAGCAGGGTCTGTCGTCCGAGTGAGATGTGAGAGGCGAGTCGCTCTCACGTGCCGAGCGCTTAGCTCGTCTCGTCGACCGACCGAGTTGCCTCTTCTCGTTCATATCCATAGAGTTGGCTTGCATGCTCAGCGGACTCACCAACGGCATCGGCGTATGTCCCACTCCCTCCAAGTCTCATGTCCGCTCTCGTCGCTTGTTCGCTGAATGACAAATGGCGCAAACCGACAGCGAGTATTCGGCTACAGCAGCAGCAGCAGCACTTCGATGAGCATTCCCTCTATAGTTGCCGAACCAGATACCACGAGCGTCGCCTTCCCTGCGATCGATTCGCAGCAACGAGCGCCGCCCAGTCGACGAGCAGCCGGCGACGCTCCGCCGAGCCTGTCCCTCTCGCCACCGGGAGCAGATTCGGATCACTCGGGCGATGAATTACCAGATCAAGACCAAGAAGAAGACGAGGACGAGGACACGTTCGACCTGCCATCGGTGCGGATACACGGCTCCGGCGCATCTGCATCGACATCATCGAGTCGGAAACAACCTCGCCCTGCCGCCGCCGCCGCGGGTCTCTTGCCACCGCCGAGTACGACCAAAGTCGTCAAAGCACCCAAGAGTCGCGTCCGAGTTGAGAAGGGGTTCAGTCAACTCGACTGGGCGAAACTGAATCGCAGCGGAGAGGTCGACCTCCGAGTGAGTTCCTCCTTCCCTCCGCGGCTGGCCACCATGCGATCGATTTTGCGGCCCTCCGCGGCTGGCCACCATGCGATCGATTTTGCGGATTCCCCGACGCCATGTTCTGCTGGTCGCGGGACCAATTCATGCCAACTACGAATCGTGCTGACTTGCATTTTTTTTACGTGGACAGGGTGGCGTCGACTCTCTCTTGCGCGTGACGCCCTCGGAACTCGCCAAGCACAACACGCGCGAAGATTGCTGGCAAGTCTACGCCGGCAGGGTGTACAACGTCGGTCCCTTCCTGAGGTACCACCCCGGCGGAGTCGCCGAGATGATGCGCGGCGCGGGCAAAGACGGTGAGTGGGTACCCTGGCGGGGGTTCGCTCCTCAAAGAGAGAGAGAGCCCTTTGACGCACCCTGGAAAGGCGGTCGGTGGCTGACTCTGCTCGCTCCACCGTATTGTTCTTTACGTTGGTCCCCATGTCCGCGCAGCTACTCAACTCTTCAGTACGTCGAGCACTGGCCGTCTTCCTCATCCGCGCCTCTACTCGTCCTGTCGGTTTCGCTGATACTTTATTCACCCGATTGACGTGGCCTTTGCAGTGCTCGCACACGCCTGGGTCAATTATGAAACCCTCCTCGAGAACTGTCTCGTCGGCTTTCTCGTACCTGAATAGGTTCGACATTTTCGAATACTGTCGAGAAGGGTTTGGTCGGGACCGGTTCGTTCCCCTCTCTTACGGCACTCTTTCGTCCTCGGTCAGTTTAGCAGAAGGTGTAGGACGTCTGTTTGTTGTATGTATCTCCCATGCAGCTATCCTTCTTTCATTCTTCTCGAGGGTCTACACTCGATTCGCACATTCTGGAAGGGATGGGGTTTTCAAAAGAACGTCGCTTTATTTCTCAGCTTGTCCCCTCGTTTCCTGTGCACCTACGGCGCATGTGCCCCCCCCCCCATTCCCCGCTCCCACTCCCTCCTCCTCAACGCCACATCCTTCCCTCCCTCACCCCGTCTCCTTCTCCCTCTCCTTCTCCTTCTCATGCACCCTCCGATGCCTCTTCAACTGATCGCTCCTTGCGAACGCTTTCCCACATCCGGGCTCGAGGCACGGGTACTTGCGCTCGGTCGAGTGCACCCGCAAGTGTTTCGACAGGTTGGACGATTCCGAAAAGGCGGCGGAACAGCCGGGGAAGGGGCACGTGAAGGGTCGAGAACCGGTGTGCGTGCCTTATCCGTGGTAGGGGGATCAAGGCGGCGGGTAGGTGCAGGGTGTAATGTTTCCGCAAGCGGGGGAGTCAGCGATGAGATGCTCTCAGCTTGAGCGCCTGTTACAGGGTGAAGCACCGGCCGCCGACGTACGTTTGTGGATCGTCAAAGCCGACGCGAGCGCAAACGCCTTGCCGCACCCGGGGTGATCGCACTCGTACGGCCTCTCTTGGGTATGAACGCGCATGTGCTAGCGTGCAGTGCGGGAAGGATATACCCCCTCTTTCAGTTATTCTGTTCTCCGGCACGAAGAGATGTTGGCTCTTAGAAGAAAACCACAAACGCACCTGTGTTAGGGTGAGGGATTCGGAAAAGGTCTTGCCGCAGATTTGGCAGGCATAAGGTCGATCACCTGCGAAAAAAAGCACGCAAACAATAACCGGATGTTTTCAGAGAGGCGGTCCGTTTATCTCGATCTCGACGAAAAACCCCCGAGAGGGAGAGAGAAAGCGCACCCGTGTGCATCTGCAAGTGCCGCATGACTTTTTGTCGCTGTCGAAAGACGCCCTTGTCGTCCCTCGCGTCCCTCGCGCTCTCGAACGTTTCCTCGTCGACCGTCGCGCCACGGTTCCGCCACTCTCCCTCCTCCTCCTGCCCGTCCCCACAATCCAGCTGCTGCTGTTCCTCGCCAAAGCAGATCACTCCCGTCGATCGTTCACACCCGTCCCATTCGCAGGTGTAGCGAGCTTTTCCAGCTCCGACGTGCACGGTCGAGAGATGTTCCATCAGCGAGGCGGTCGTTTCGAATACGGCGGGGCACCCTCGCCACCGACAAGGGTGGTGCTGTAGCTGAGCTTGAGCTTGGTCTTGAGAGCCTTCACTGGAATCGCCGCGAATCGATGCGGACGATACGATAGAGGGAGACGGTGGCGTGTCGATGAGTGGCGGCGATTGGACGGCGACTGTTGTTCCACGAGCCTGAGAGAGTGCGGCGGCAGCTTCGGCGATGGCGAGCGCATCGCCATTCCCTTCCACCGTGCCGGCCGACCTCAAATCGGTCGCCAGATCGTACAAGGAGGCTGGACTCGGCGGGGTGGTCGTTGTCGTCGTGGCCATCTCCGCTGCGAGTGACGACAACGTCGGCGCCGCCGCCGCCCGAGCAGTCCCGACGACTCGCCTCCTCTTCCTCGAGCCGTCACCACTCAAAACTTCGGAACCGCTCGAGTTGGGCCCTCTCCTCCCCGTCCTCGTCGTCGTTGTCGCCGCAGCTTCCTGTTCTTCTCCATCCTCCTCCTCTTCTGCCTCCTCTTCTTCTTCTTTCTTCTGTTTGGCGGCTTCAACAGCAGCTGCGTGCGCTCGTGCGGCGCCATAAGGGTGATGGTGATGTTTCGGGACACCGCGCGCGTGGTGATGCGTGTGTGAGTGGGTGGTCCCATGCGAAGGAGGAGGGCGCGACGAGGGTCGTCCCCGAAAGTGCGGGTGCGAATGCGAATGCGAATGCGAGTTGATCGGCGGGTGCAAGTGCGGCGAACGAGGACGACGTGGCACTCCCGTCTTATCCAAAGACCTGACTGCGTCACCACCACCTGCGTGGGACGAGGAGGACGGAGTAGCGATACCGCCGGACGCGCTCGCTGCTCGAACCGCTTCCACGAAAGCGCGCACGACCGTGTCTATCCCCCTCGCTTCCTCCCGGACTGTATTTGCCACCTCGCGGGGACCGTTCGCCTCCTCCGTAAGCTGCATCAGCGCAGAGGCGAGCCGACTCAGAAGGAGTGGATGCGACATCACGTCGTCCGAACCAGTCGCCTTCGTCGTCGTCGTCGCTGCTGTTGCTGTTGTTGTAATATTGCGCGCCGATGACGACGGGGTGGCGAGATGGGTAGTCAACACGTGCGCGACCAGGGCCTCGTGCGTCCCGAAAGAGGCCGTGCAAGTTCGCCATTCACAGCGTAGAGGTTTCGTGATACGGTGACCACCATCGCCGCCGGGAGGGGTGGTGGGAGGAAGGGCGGCATTCGGCTGCCTAGTCGTCGCGGGATTGGATAAAGGTCGACCCTCCTCCTCGTGGTAAGACGCGCGATTGGAAGAAGACGATGACCCTGCGCATGTTGTGATTGTTGACGGCGATGTAGGCAGCAGCGACTGCGCAACGGAATATCCAGGATAGAACGGCGGCAACGGTTGTTTCGTCGTCGACGAAAATCCCGGTTGTTGGCGGTGGCCGAGAAAGTTTGTCACCGAGACGTCCAGTGCATTCCCTCCTCCTCCTCCTGCCGGAGCCGGAGCGGGAGCGAACGCGCCGAGAGATGGCGGAGGAGGCAGAGGAGGAGGAGGAGGGAGATCATGCGGATCGTGGCAGTGGATGTGCTGCGGGAGCTGTTGATGTTGAGTGTGCGAGGCCGGGTCAAACGTCGCAGGTTGGTCGTGCAGCGCCGTATCGCAGCAGCAACAGTTGAGCTGGAAATGGACCGGAAGGAATATATCAGCCAACAACAGGAAATGCCACACTGCAGGCGGGAAGGTAAAAAGAAGGGTGCGCACGATATCCTGAATGGTCTCCTCGTCGAGGCCGTTCAGCAACTCGTCCAAGTCGGTATGCGGTAAGCCGTCCTGATCGAGACCATGTTGATGATGATCGTCCATCGTCGTCGTCGTCGTCGTCGTCGTGATTGGCGTCCCTGTCGAAGTAGACGTTGAGGGACCGGCAGTACAAGACGGACAATTCGCGATGGTGGAGAATTCGGACGGCGGCGAGACGACGACGACGCCGCCGACGGGATGGCAGCTCGGATCGAGACATGGACTCGGTGGTGTCGGACCGAGTCGTGGTTCGGCCGCTGCGGTTGCTGTGGCGAGGGCGGCGGCGCTCCATCGCATCCAGTCCTCCTCAACAGGAGTACTGGTTGCTGTCGTGGTGGCCGCGTTGTATGCGGGCGCGGTCGAGTCGTACGCCAGGCTCGTTTCTGGAGACGATGTCCGTGCTGCTGCAGTGGTCGACGGGAGACATTCTGCGTCGTCGCAACACCACGCGAGATGGCTCTTTGCCGCCGCCGCCGCTACTTCTTGGTTCGTTGCGACGCTCATCGTGTCGGTCTCAGCGCATTGGAAGCAGTCTTTTTGTTGTTGCTGCTGCCAGGGCGAAGGTGCGGGCTGCGGAGGATGAGGAAAGGCGGCGGCGGCGGCGCAGCATGCGAGGAGGTCGGACGACGATCGGGGCCACGGAGCAGCGGTGGCGGCGGCTAGGGACAAGGTTGAGCAATCTGCGCAGTCGTCGTAGAGAGTACAGCAATCCGAGCACGACTCGATGGCGGCGGCGACAGAGGCGCTGATACTGGGCGACATGGTGACCTCGTCCCCGAGTCGACGAGTCGACGCAGAGGTTCCCTCGGTCGGATCGCGCTCTAGCCTTGCACTGCGATCCCTCTCTCCCCAGCGCGGATCTTCGAGAGGATGGACTAGCACAGATGATCAGCTGCGAGATGAGTCGCGACGCCGTGGTCACGACCGCGAGGGTGCGCATGCCGCCTCCCCTCCAGCGGCCAAAAGTGCAGGGGAGGCTCATGACACACCGTCACTGAACACTGAGACTCGCCAGCTACTGTAAGCCCCGAGTCGGTCGTCGGCAGCCATGACTACGATGGATATACAGAGTGCGAGCACCGAACCATCTCCCCGCCCCGCAGCTCACCGCCGCCGCCGTCGCCTCTGTCGCCCGCCACCCGCGCCTTCCAACGTCCTCATCCTCGTCGTCCCGCTCCTCGTCCTCCACTCGTCGCTCTTGCCCGCCTTTCACGCCCACTTTGCAAGCTATGGTACCCTCCACGCGTGGACCCCCTTACCAGGACTCGGCAGGGTCGTCTGCGTGTACGACCAGGAGAGAGAGGCTCAGGCCGCGAGGGACGAGATGGACGGCTTTTACTGGGCCGACGAGGCTGACTTGACTGCCAGAGGACTCGATTCAGAGCAGGCGTGAGTCCCACCTCCTTATGTGCAGGCGCGTGTGTGCGTGTGTGTGTGCGTGCTGTCTCGGACTTAGTCGGAGATGTGTGCGATGCACGCGCGGAGCGAAACTCGAGCTGACTTGGGCGCACGCGCTCTCTCTCTTTCTCTCTCGTTACATCCCCTCTCGCGACTTTCAACGATGACCTAGTTACGAGCCCTTGAGGTGCTACTACGGTCCACCTTTCCCACCCGCTCGATTCGTGCACCTCCCATCCCATTCGCACGACGACGATCACCCCGCCGGTGCACCCGGAGCAGCAGCCGACCACCTCGAGGTCCCCTCGTCCGGCCGCAACTTTCTCATCTCGCCTCCCGGTTCCCCTCCCGTCGGATGGCAACAAGTCGAGGAAGACAGTCCCAACACGGCGACGTGGCATCCCGGCGATGAACCCCCGACGCCGAGGTCGGGGCTGGTCGAGCTCGACGCGTTGAAAAAAGCCGCGGCGCCGGACGAGGCTTGGGCGGATGAACTCGCGAGGGCATTGAGGTTCCTCAGCGTCGATGTTGGCGGTGGAGACGACGAAGACGAGGAGGGGCTGGAGGAGGAGGACGATGGGTTCATGCAGGACGACAACGACGATGATGACAACCCCGAGCTCGGCTCGACAACGACGCATCTCGTCCTCGCGCCCGCCCCTATACCACCCGTCTCCTCCTCTGTCCCCAGACCCGTCCAGCTCCGACCAGCCGTGACCGTCTCCTCCCCCTCCGTCTTCGTCGACGAAAACGGAACCGGGCAACAGCAGCAGCCGCCAACCCCTCCATCGACGACGGCGACTCCTCCTCCTGGGGCGAGTAGGATCACCTCGGTCAAGGCGACGATCGAGGCGATGTTGCCGAGGCACGGGAACGATGGCACCGACGAGCTGCTGCTGGAAAGTCGCGAAAGGATTGGCGGTCCGAGGTTTATCCCGACGGCCCGGCCACCAGTACAGTAGCTGGTCAATCCACCGTGAGTGTCTCTCTTCTGTTCTTTCGCCCCTCTGCTCCCGAGCTCTGTGTTCCTCGCCACGGCCCTCCGCCGGCCACGATCACGGCCACCGCGAACCGACACCCGTCAACAACGAAACGCACACGATGACGTATAAAAAAAAGATTTCTGTTCTACCGAGAACGAAAGCCAACTGGCCGACGTTTCTGCGGACTAATCTATCGAGTTCTACAATCCCTGATGCGTTTTTTAAACCCGACCCGCCGGCGCCTGGCCTGATTAGAAGCATCATGTTTTCGTGATCTAACGGGCTTTAGTACTGACCTTCTCTTCCTGAACCGGCAAGGCGCGCAGGTACACCTGTGCTCTTGAAAAAGTCGGGTCAGATGGCGTCCTTGTCGAGTTGATCAGGTTAGTACTCCTTGACGTCCCCGCCCCTGCTCTCCCGTCCGACCCCCCACTCCTCCACAATACCCCTCACCTTCCTTCTCCAATCCAATCAACCAATCAACATGATGGTACTATATTTATTGTCTCCGACCTTCTATGCCTCGTCCGAAACGGCGATGAGGGGGTCCTACGTCTTTCGGCTGTTTTTCCTTTGGTTCGTTCCCTTCTTTTAGGAGGGGCGGAAAAAGGGAGACGGTCGGAAGGCTTTGGACGTCTTTATCGTCGTTTCACTGGGCTTAGCTGTGGACAACCTCTACACTGATCCCTCCCATGTCCGATCCCACCTCTCGCGGCGCGCCTTCCAAGGGAGTCTTGGCTTGAGCAGACTGGAGCTGACACCTTTTATCGTTCCGCTCGGACAGCTGCTTGCAACCTCTCTCCTATTCCTGCGTCGTCGCGAGGACGGAGGATACGCCACCGTTCGGTCTTGGTCTTGCAGCCCAACGTAAGGCCCTCTCCCTCCCTTCTTCCCGCTTTTTGTCCCCGCCCCTCCATCCCCCCTTGCCCTTTCGCTTTACACGATGAACAAACATTACAGACCTGTACCGAATGCTGTCCCAGCTCAAGAAACTGGGACGGACTGAAGGACAAACACTCGAAATTGCCTTTCTTATCTGATCCTCCTCGGTTCCCCCTCCGTAATTGTCGTCTCCCTCGCCTTCCGTCGTCGCTTCAATCCGCTGCAGTTTTGGAGCGTGGTGCTGACTCGCTTGTTTTCATTTGTGTCGGATCATTAAGGTCGTCGCTGTCTTGCCCCTTCACACGCAATTCTCGGTGTGGCCGAGGTAAGCTCTCGCTCTTTCTCCCTGCCGCAGACCGCAGCTCCTTTGCCCTCCGCCCCCCCCCCCCCCCCCCTCCCCATACCTACCCCCACACACACGATGAACAATATCTCAGACCTGTGCTGAGCCCTGGGTCTACGGACACCACGGGCAGGGCGGACAAAACGATTCAATTGCCTTGATATCTGATCCCCTCTAATCGCCGCCGATCCGTCCCTCACATCACCGTCCGGCACCTGAGCATACCGAAACAAGAGGCCAACAGGTGGCGAGATGTTTCACTGACGCTGCGCTTTTCTCGCTGGCTCGTTTAGATTTTCTAGGTCCCCTCGTGGCTACCGTTCGCTCGGGAGTCATTCTTCATCGTACAGTATGACCCTTAACATCTTGCATTGCGTCATCATACTCTTTACTCTTGACGATACTGGGGGGCTTTCGTGACCTGCTCGAGCGCCTTACTGGCTGGTCTACCCTTTGCGCTCCAAAGAAGCGCGGCTTTGTCGCGATATCAAAGCGAGTCGGCTCCTGCAGGCGTTCGCTACTGTGCCACAGCTGCCTGCTGGCAGGCCAAGCTGACGCGATAGTACTGGAAGTACTGCGGTTTCGGTTGTAGACAAGCTTGAAGCTTACCTTCAAGCTCTGAAGCCTAAGCTTTTGCTCTTCATAGCCTTTTCATTACCTCCCTTAATGACTTGAATCATTCCGAACAGCGGAAGGCACAAATCATAGCAACCTCATCGCATCGCCGGCGTGACAAGCTTGTTCCTGAGCTTCATGGCGGCCTACAAGGTAGCACTGTACCTGCCAAGCCTGCACGCTTGCGATCCTGTGAGCCTCAGAAGAGCGTTCCGGAGCGAATGAAAGATCGTCGCGTCGTGACAAGCTCAAGCTTAAGCTGAGCGTTTCCTTCGTCGGAAACTTGAGAAGCCTGTCTCACCTGAAAATGAACCTCAGGTCGGGGCGTGCCTGGTTTAATTTCCGCTTCAAGATCTCGAGCGCACGCGACCCCAAAGTTTTTTTTCGCTCTCTGGCTCGCGAAGATCGTGGCCCCGTACAGCTCGTGTTCGTTGCTTCGTTCCGTCGCCAACGCCGTCCGATCTTGCATTCAGCAAGAGACGCCACACCGGTCGCTCTCTGCGTCTACAAAGAGGTCACAGCTACCGCCGATCTTGACAGAGCTAGTCCGGACTCGTGTGCAGCTCTTCCGCCGTTTGAACGTCGCGCCGTACGCTACCGCACGAAACGACCGCTCTCCGCGCCTGGATTCAGGCCGGTCCACATACCCTCCCTTCTGGCAGCACCTGCACTACCCCTCCGATCCAACATGGCGACTCTGGCTGTTCCGGCGCCGTCCTCGCCCGCGCGGACCGACTCAAAGCATAGCGGATTAGAGGTTCCGCCACCCGTCCCGGCGTCGTCCCGGCCTATTCGTCACCGGTTCACCTATCCGATCTGGAAACTCGTCAAGGTACCCGTGCGATTGCTGTCGCCACCGAAAGCAACGGGCATGGTCGGATCCGTGAGGTCGCTCAAGGCGACACCGCTGACGGACGTCCGTTTGGCCGACGTTATCGCCAACAAGCACCTCTCGCCACTCTCTCTCAAGGATTTCGAGGTGCGTAGCCGCAACTCGGAGTGCTGTCGACGCCTCTTCTCTGAAGTTTCTTGGTCCCCTTCGCTTTCGCAGGGCTATCTCGTCTACAAGGAATACTCGGCCGAGAACTTGTATTTCATCCTCTGGCTCAATGAGTACGAGAAGGAGTATCGGACATACGAGCGCAAGAACAAGACCCCGCAGACAGAGAAGGTCGACGCGGACGTCGCCGTCTCGACCGCCCCCGAGGCGACTCGCACTGCGTCGCACTTGCCCGAGAACCTTGCAACTTCGCTCCGGCGTGGGCTCGACAGCTTCTTCGCGCCGGACGGTCCACTCGAGCTCAACTTGCCGCGCGCGACCCGGGACAAGATTCTCGTCGAAGCCGGTACTTCGGGAGACCCGCAGGACTTTGCCGCGGCGCGCGAGATTGTCGAACAGTCCCTCGCGCGGTCGCTATCGGCGCATGCGCGGTCTTCGGTTGCCAACGCCGGTCCCCGCCGCCTCGTCTTTTGTTTCTCGCTCGGTCTTTTCGTCTTCCTCCTCGGACTCGTTCCTCCCCTCGTCGCTATTGGGTGCGTCGCCTGACCACTTGCGAAATTCCTCACAATGCCTACATGCTAATCTGCTTCGGCCCGCGCAGGACCAATCATGCTCGCGGCTACCGAGTCATCGGACTTCCGTTCATCCTGCTGGGCGTCGCCATCATGGTCATGGCGCTGAACCGCATCTGTGCCGTGATATGGTTGCTCGGCGAGGATCGCCAGCTTCTCCCGTACGAACTCGCAGCGCCGACCGTCGTGTCTGGCTCAATCGTCCCGATCAAGTGCCCGACCACGCCCCGGTCCTCCATCTCCGCATCGTGGGATGAGGAGTCGTCTTATGGCAGCTCGGAGTTCTCGTCCGAAGACGAATCCAAGACTGGTGCCGACTCTGCGAAGCAATCTCACCGAACGCAGACGTCGGCTACTCCGTACCCTTGGGAAAAGGAGGCGGCCGCCACCGCACCCGCCATCCCTTACACCCAAACTGCGTCTTCACCTCGACCGCCGTCATACCGCTCCGGCGGCTCGACGTCCCGTGGAGTCGTGCCGGAGTCGGCGCCGGTCTGGGGTCCGGTAACGGCTGTCTTTTCGCCGGATGTTGCGCGTTCGCAGTGGCGAATCGTTGCTTACGCGTTCTTGGTCGGCTTTGTCGCACTCTTGACCATCGGAGTTGTCCTCATGGCGGTGCCGAATGCGTAGGCTATGTGCGCCGGGCACCCGAAGACTGCTTCCTTTTCCTTCCAGTCTCTGCACTCTTGCGAGATATCGATGTCGTGCCGGGTGACGACCGAATTTGATTTCCTCTGTATCTTCTTCTCGCCTCCCCAACACTTTGTCGCGGATCAGGCCAGGCTGTTGTTTGTTTCGTATCACACTGGTGTAGCTCTGGAATAGGTTTTCTTGTCACAACGGTATACTACTAGTCAGCCTGACGGGCATCGGAGGGTGTTTCCGCTGAATCCGCGGTCTTGGTCGGCTCGAGCCGCCCCTTTGGGCGATCCTCCTTTGAGCCGACCCTTTCCGGCGTCATGATGCGACGGAAGCCGACGCAGCCTCCGCCTCTGCAGCGGCTCATTCGTCTCTTTGCTTCTGCCTCGAGATCCCCAAAAATGCTCACACGGGCTAGCAAAGTGCATCGCTTGACTCTGCGGGCGCAGGATGCTGCTCCGGCCGTCGCATCGACCTCACTGCGCCATTTCTCATCGTTGTTGTGCCGCAACAAACCACGGCTGGTAGTCTTGGGTTCCGGTTGGGGGGCGTACGAGGTCATGCGCAAGGTGGATAAGCGCAGATACGACGTGACTGTTAGTGAGTTGACGGGAAAAAGAGTCCGCCTATTGTCAACCTCTCATCGCTTGCCCCCGAGAACAGTCAGCCCGAACACCTATTTTGCTTTCACCCCTTTGCTATCCGCTGCTTCGGTGGGCACCCTTGATTACAACAGCGCGCTAGAACCCGTACGCCGATACCCAGAAGTGGTGCGTTTCTTGCCCTTTCACAAGAAACCGAGGTTCTCCGGGACTTGACCAAGCTCCCGACATCCGCAGCGGTATCTCCAAGCCTGGGCCGACAAGATCGACTTTGAACGAAAGCGCATCACGTGTATGCCCGCGACGGGCTCGGCTGCTCGGAAAAAAGTCATCAACCCGAACATCGAGAACGTCGACGACTCGCTCAAGCCGGCAGCGTCGTTCCCGGGCTCGAAACCGTTCGACCTGTCGTACGACAAGCTCGTGATCGCTGTCGGCTGCTACTCGGCAACTTATGGCACGCCAGGTGTCGCCGAGTATGGTTACTTCCTCAAGGACGTCCGCGACGCTGCCAAGATCCGTAATCGCATCCTCGAGTGCTTCGAGCTCGCGAGCCAACCAACCGTGACGGACGAAGAGCGCGTCGGCCTCTTGCACTTTGCGATTGTGGGAGGTGGTCCGACCGGGGTCGAGTTCGCCGCCGAACTGCACGACACGCTCATCACCGACCTCCAGCGCGCCTATCCGGAACTCGCTCCGCATTGCCGCATGTAAGGCTTTTCGGAAATATCTTGACACATGCACAAAGATACTGATAGCGAGATGTCCCCAGCACATTGTACGACGTCGCACCACAAATTCTCGGCTCGTTCGACAAGAACCTCGCCAAGTACGCCGTCTCCAAGTTTGACCGAGCCGGCATCAACATCAAGGGATCGCGGCACGTCACCAAGGTCGGCGAGGGCTATCTGGATATCAAGGAGGAAGGAAAGGTGCCCTTTGGCCTCCTCGTCTGGAACACCGGGCTCGCCCCCAATCCGCTCATCGAATCCATCACCGAGCTCCAAAAAGACGAAAAGACGCACAGTCTACGGATCAACGACCACTTCCGCACCATCGCAAATGACGGCAAGGAGATGAGAGATGTCTACTGCATTGGCGATGCGAGCGTTCTCCCGGACAAGCTACCAGCGACGGCTCAAGGTACGCCGGATTGCAGCCCGCCTTGCGACGAGTGCGACGAGCTACCCAGACTGACGCCCTCCCTTTCGGAACAGTCGCCTCTCAAGAAGCGCAATGGCTCGTCAAGATCCTCAACGCCGAGGCAAAAGGTCGAGCAGATCCGGGATCGTTTGTCTTCCACAACCAAGGCGTGAGCAGCTCCTCTCCCTTGCGATCTGTCGGCGCGATCGTTGACATCGCGTTTTTTGCTTGCCACAGATGATGGCATATACTGGAGGATGGAGCGCAATCGTCGACCGGACCAAGGTCGATGAAGGTCCGAAGGGCGAGCTCACCGGACGGGCAGCATGTAAGTCTGCCGTGCTTTCTTTTCCCTTTAAGGGTTGCCGACGAGTTCCAAACGACCGTTTCGCAGGGCTCCTCTGGCGTTCGGCATACCTATACAAGTCGCTGTCGTGGCGCAACCGCATCTCCCTCCTCTATGTGAGTTGCAGTTGCGCGCGCTCCTTTGCCCCTACTATTTCGTGCTGATCCTTTGCGCCGGTGCAGCACTGGTTTGCCACCTGGCTCGGTGGTCGTCGCCTGTCGCGTTACTAGGTCTCGTCTCTTAGAGGCGTGCAATATAATATACCTCTCCGCTCCGCACCGGCGC
This sequence comes from Rhodotorula sp. CC01, assembly GCA_021654155.1. Classification (NCBI taxonomy): domain Eukaryota; kingdom Fungi; phylum Basidiomycota; class Microbotryomycetes; order Sporidiobolales; family Sporidiobolaceae; genus Rhodotorula; species Rhodotorula sp. CC01. The sequence goes on from JAKEZK010000004.1 coordinate 681,535, forward strand.
CGCGACCGCGTCAGACTTTGGTCCGTATCAGATCTTATCGTGCTTTCGATCATCCGATCGTCACCTTCCTCCCTCCGCCGATCTTTCGTCAGGCCGCTTGTTGACGCACGCCGCAGTCCCGAATAGAGCGAGGATCATGCGAAGTGCGGCTTTCGGCTGTCAGGGATGAAGCTGCACGGGCGACCGAACCTTCCGCTGCTTCGTTTCGCGACCTTGTCTTGACCGCCGCGTCCAATCGGCTCGGCTCTGCTGGCGAAGCTCTTGCTGCGCTTGATCGACTGTATAGAGACTTGCTGAGACTGAACTGAGGAGCGCCCGTACTATATCCATATCATGCCGACCCTTCGCAACGGAAAAACGACTTCCCAAGAACGCCTCAACGGACACCAGTCGAAACATGACTCCGGCAAAGAACACCTCGTCATTATAGGGTCCGGGTGGGCGGGATACGCAGTGATGCAGAAGCTAGACCGAAGTCGGTACTCGGTCACCATGAGTGCGTCGACTTCAGGCCGAAAAGCTCTCCGTAGCGAAAAAAGCTGACATTGCTTTCCCTCGCGCAGTCAGTCCGACAGAGTACTTTGTTTTCACTCCACTCCTCTCGGGAGCCGCGGTCGGAACGAACGACTTCAACAGCGTGATTGAACCGGTCCGCCGTTATCCCGAGGTGGTACGTCCATTTCTGTTCGACGTCTCTCCCTGCGCCGAGCAGCTGACCCGACTGGTCCGCGTAGGACTACCACCAAGCATATGCCCGTTCGATCAACTTTCAGGAGAAGACCATTGAATGCTCGCCAGCGGTGGGATCCGGAGTCCGGAAACGAGAACTGGACCGACGTGTGGACGACAATTCTGAAGAGGAGCTCAAGCCCGCCGTCTCCTACCCTGGGCAGAGGACCTATAGCATCTCCTACGACAAGCTCGTTGTCGCAGTCGGCTGCGGTACCGCGACTTTCGGTATCGAAGGGGCTGCCGCACACTCGTTCATGCTCAAGGATGCCGACGACGCGCAGAAGATTCGGTCGCGCATCATCGAGTGCTTCGAGCTCGCGAGTCAGCCGACCCTGAGCGACGAGGAGCGCAGGGGGATTCTTCACTTTGCAGTCGTCGGAGGCGGTCCTACAGGTGCGCAGATCAGAGATCCATGGACTTGGCAGCGGCTGATATTTGTTCACGTTCTTTCCAGGCGTCGAGTTCGCCGGCGAGTTGCACGACTTTTTGACTCGCGACCTCGCGGCGGCATATCCGGATCTGCGGCCGGATGCCCGCATGTTCGTCGCTTGCGCTCTCTCTCTGACCGGGCTTCGCGCACCAGCACCCGAGCTGACCGCCCGTTCCCCGTGTCCAGCACGATCTACGACGTGGCGCCCGGCGTCTTGCAAGGGTTCGACAAGTCGCTCTCAGAGTTTGCTGCAGAGAAGTTCAAGCGGCAAGGGGTAGCTGTCAATGGCGAGAGCCACATCACCCGGGTGCACGAGGGTCACCTCGAGATCAAGGAGGAAGGCAACGTCCCGTTCGGGATGCTCGTATGGGCAACTGGCCTCGAGGCGAATCCCTTCATCAATTCGATCAAAGAACTCAAGAAGGACGAGAAGACGCATGTGTGCGTGTACCACATCTGCACCGAATCTCGACGCGCAAAAGCTCACTCTCAGCTTTCTCCGTTCAGGCTTCGGATCACGAATCGCCTCAACGTCATCTCGGAGAAGGATCAAGTGTACGAAGACGTTTTCTGCTTGGGAGACTGCAGTGCTCTCGAGAAGAAGGCGCCTCCGACCGGTCAGAGTGAGTGCGAAAAGAAGGTCGGGCGCACATTCTCCGACTGCGGTGAAACTGACCGGGACACGGGTCTTTGCAGCGGCGTCTCAACAAGCTGAGTGGTTAGCCAAGAACCTCAACGCCCTGGCTCGCGGCGCCAACCTTCCGAAGCCGTTCGTCTTCAAGAATCACGGTGTGCGTCCCGAATCCAAAGCGCCGAATTAGCTCGAGGTGCTCGAGATTGACATTATGTCTGTCCATGCTCCCATCGGCAGAATATGACATATCTCGGCGACTTCACCGCCATCATCGATCGCTCGGAAGGCGTCGAGGGTCCGGAAGGGAAACTCACCGGAAAGGCGGCCTGGTTGTTGTGGCGGTCGGCCTATCTCTACAAATCGCTCTCGTTCCGAAATCAGGTCGCCCTCGTCTATGTGAGTCACGGGCCGTTTGACTCGGAGGAAGAAATGTCCCGGACTGACTACTGAGCGTGCGGCCGCAGCACTGGCTCTGCACCTGGATCGCCGGTCGACGGATTTCCCGGTTCTGAACGACTGCCGGCGGACCTAGAATGTACCCTGCAATATCGTTTCCACGAGATCCCGTCACCTGTGATGTAGCGTACCGCAAGGCGCTTGTCATTCGCGTGCGGGTCACAGGGTCGAAGACCTGCGTGTTCGGCGATGAGCTGCAACAGGAAGAGGGACCACTCGATGCGGTGGCGTGGTCAAGAAGGGTTCAGGGTATAAGAATAGGGTATCATTGCGCGATGCGAGGTTGGAGGTGGTCAAGAGGAGGACTCGTTTCGTGGTCTTTCGAGTCTACTGGGGGAAATGGATCAAGGCCAAGTTCCATAGGTGACTTGTGTCCTCCTCTCCCGTTCCCTTCCCTTCTAGAGTCTAGATCTTGCCGTGCAAGAGATTTTTGATCATCTCGCGACCTGTCCAGAACAGGAGGAGGACTCGTCAGCAAACAGAATCGAGTTCAAATTCCGTCAGAAGCAAAGGCAGGAAGCGTGGCATCGTTTTCAAGGCGCCTGGAGAAGGCGTTCGAGAGAGGAGAGGGGAAGGGGGACGGGTCGGAACTTACCCGTGATCCGGATGGTGTGGTACAAAGTCGGGAAGTCGAGAGTCGAGAAGAACGTGTCGGCGAACCCGAACGGCAGCATGAGCGGGATCCAACCTGTTTGGTAACGGGACGGTAACGTGAACGTGACGAAAAGAGTTAGCCTTGGACTTTGCTCTCTCAGAAGGGGTGTAGAGCGGGAGTGTGGACCCACCCTGCGCGAGTTCGATGGCGAAACCGCCTTCGTGGAACTTGTACTGCTTGATCTCGCCGCGGACGAGATGGTGCACGTCGCCGGCGACGTAGCGCTGTGCGTGGCGAGGGCTCAGAGCTGAAGTCAGCTCTCCGGCAAAGGGCGAGTGCTTGGGTGTCCTCCCTCCGGAAAGCTCTGACGAGTGAGTAGACGACGTGAGCTAGCCACGCACCTCGAGTTCGAAGGCTCCGGCCTTGGCGGCCCACTGTTCACCGCTGATGATGTGGAAGTAGTCGTCGGCCGTGTGCCTTCCCGTGTGACCTTCTGTGCCGAGCGGGGTCCCGAACACGATCAGGTACTCGGTGATGCTGGCATGGATGATAAACATGGTGCCCATCGCGCCTCCGGCGTTGTTCCATACCCATTCTCGCTCGTTCGGGGTGTACGATCCCGGTACGACGGCAGAAGCGGCGGTGCTGTCTGTGAGGAGGGGAGTGGAGGAAAAGGCCGTGTTGATGGCGTAGGTGGGATGCGAGCGCGAGAGCGAAGTGACAATGTGCGAGACGGCCGAGACGGTGTCGTTGCCGTGGAGTGCGAGGGCGTCTTGGCACAGCTTGTGCATATCTTTCGGGTCAAAGATGTACCATCGCGACTACAGAGGGGGATTCCACATTGTTAGTTAGTTGAACGAACCGGGAGAGAGCGGGGAGGCAGGGCAAGTGTCGGCCACGAGGAGATGGACACCGCGGGACCTGCCTTGACCTGTTCGAGAACTCCGACGAGGGCACTGAGTGCGCCTAAGACGACGGCCGAGAGGAGCAGGTTCTTCAGAGTCCACCTCGACCGGGGCTGGAGCCGGATCGGTTGTGCGCCGCCGTGAGTTGCGCCTCGGGGTTTGCGAGCGGGAGTGTTCATCGCTTTGCACAAGGAAGGGGCAGAAGGTTCCGCAAAGTTGAGAGTCGTCAACGTTGGGTCGAACGATTCAAAAAAGTGCCGACTTTGCTCCGACGAGTTGACCCGGATCGCCTCACTGCCCGCTCAACCCCCTCTATATGGCAATGCAGCCCGGCGGTGGACCTGTCCTGTCTGCCTTTCTTCCGCTGGATCCGCTTGCTTGACCTGCCCGCGATCCTCCTTCCGTCGCAGCTCCGAATCGCTCCCTCCGAACGCTTGGAATGAGGCGCCAATACTGCGGCCCACCAAGTACTCTCGACCGAAAGTGCTCTACACCTTCTCCGACGCGGGGACCCCGCTACAGCTTTCCTCCGCTCACAGTCGTCGTCTGCTTTCCCGGAGCTGGCTCTTCGTTTTCCCGCTCAAAGCTCCTCTCCCGACTAGATGCATTTGATCGCTCGCTTCTCGGGACCGCCGACCCCTATCATACACGCTTTCTCCCGCTTCTGCATGCACCGGCGTCGGGACGCGAAAGACTGCCGCGCCGGGCTGCGCCGTACGAGGGCACTTCATCGCGCCCGTTGATACCCGGACGCGGGCGGACGGCTCAGCTTTGCGCGCAGGGCGACACTTCCGGACGAATGGGGTTCTACACGCTGGTCAAGTCATTCGACAAAGGGCAGCTCTATTGAACCCGCCTTATGCAAGACAAGAGGCTCCCGCTGACCATCCATCCCGTCGGCGTGGGAGGGACGACGGCGCTTGTGTAACACGCGCAGACATCACAGTCCAGATGTTGATCTCTTCGCTGTGCGAAAGCGGTGGCAGCTGCAGCTGTGCAATGGGTGTATCGCGGCGCGTGCGCCTCGATGGCAATAAATCAAAGATTGGATATTTCTTCGGCCCTTGGAGTTGGTCACGTACACGAGCACTTTTTCGCACTCGTGAGATTGTCCGTTCATGAGTCTATGCCCTCTCTCTGCTCAAGAAATTGTGAGACTTTGCTTTGACTTCGCGTCGGGTCGCGACTCGCGTTCCCCTCTCGTCGAGTCGCCGTGTAGCGAGCGAGCTATAGAGACAGCTGCCGAGTGCCTCGTGTCAACGCAGCCACAACCACGCGTCAGCGCGCACTCTCTCTCTCTCTCTTCGCAGCTCTCTGCTCATACAACGCTTCGTGGGGATGTCGTCCTCCGACTCGGACGAGAATAACGCCGCAGCTTCTCCGCAAGCTGGGACCGGACGCAGGAAGAGTGGACGCGTACGCAAGGAGATTGAAAGGCTAGGCGGTGAGTCCAAATCTCTCTCTCTCTCTCTGCTCTGGAACGCGGACGAGAGCTCGTGTGGTGCAGCGCGAGCGAAGGGAGGCCGCTTGCACGCCTTCCGCCCGCCTGCTACAGGAGGGGGTCCGATTACGCACGCTCGCAGTAGCTGCACGTTGTCGGCCTTTGAGCACTCCTGAAGGAGGATGAAGAGCCGGGGCTGACTTGGGGACCACGTCTTGCCCTGGACAGCAGCGTCCTCGAACAAACGCACAATCGAGGACGTTGACGACGAGGACGATGATGACGATGATGACGATGATGACGACGAGGAGGAAGACTTCAAGGTTCCGACGAGCATCAAGACCGGTTCGCGTAAACGGGCGCCAAAGGGTACCAAAGCCTCTTCCACCAACGGCGGTGCTGCCTCGGCTGCGAAGCGGAAAAAGACTACGACGACGAACGGGACGAGGAGACCTGCTGCTGCCCGCAGCGCGAAGAGAGCAACGCGAGGCGGAGGAGAGGAGGAGGAAGAGGACGGGGGAGACAAGGCTGCTGGTGCCCGTGCTTCGGGAGCTGCGAAACCTGGCAAGGATTTCCAGATCGACGACGACAACGAAATCTTCAGTGCGTGGTTCTCCTTCCGGCCTCCGCGTCATCATGTTGCGCATCGGGGACGGCCCCAGAGGCCCGTACTGGTATCAGCGAACGCCCTGTCCTGACCTCGCCCGCTTTGTCTCTACCTTAGACGCGGTCAAGAGTCCGAATTCAGCTCTGCAGCAAGTCGCCGAGGACTGGATCGAGTCGTACAAGGAAGAATCCGGTCCGGCCATGGCCGAACTTGTCAACTTTGTCCTCAGGGTAGGTCCCCGTCTCTCGCGTTCTTGGACCGGTTGCCCGCCTGCGATAGATCGCTCGTGCGGCACTGACTCATTCTCTTCGGATTTGCGGTGACCTGCAGTGCTGTGGATGCAACGCCACTGTTGACGAGCATCAGGCGGAAGACGAGAATGGCATCGTCGAGAACCTCAAGGACATTGCCGACGAGTTCAAGCAGGTGCGGATTTCACGGGCTCGCATACCGGAAATGACAATCGCTGACGTAGCCCTGCCTCTCGCTCGTCTTTGCATTTGCGTGCGGCATCCCCACAGGAAGCAAACATGGCCTACCCGTTGATTTCCAAGTCCAAGGGGTACAAAAAGTTCCGCACGTCGCTCTCGTCTTTCCTCCAAAAGCTCCTCGTCGCATCTGCAGACGACCTCCTGTACGACACCTCTTTCTACGAGCACTTCCAAGCCTGGATCCACGCCCTCTCTTCGTCCCAGATCCGCGCCCTCCGCCACACCGCCACCGTCGTCGCGCTGCAACTCGTCCACGCGCTGTCGATCTTGCGGATCCAGGTCGACAAGGAACATGCGCAGACGGTCAGGGCGAAGGAGGCGGAGGAGAAGAAGGGGAGGAAGGACAAGGCGAGGTTGAGGGACATGGAGAGGCAGGTCAAGGAGGCGCACAAGCGGTTGCAAGCGGTCGAGGAGTACATGGAGGAGAGCTACAACTCGTGAGTCGGCGGCGCTTTTGCACCCGTCCATCTGCCCAAGGATCGTTAAGCTGACAGCTCTGCGCATGTGCTGTACAGCGTGTTTGTCAATCGGTACCGCGACGCGGACGCCGTCATCCGCGCCGAGTGCATCTCTGCAATCGGTACCTGGATGAAGATCGATCCGGACTATTGGATCGACGGCGACTACTTGCGCTACATCGGCTGGGTTCTGTCTGACGAGGTGGGTACTTTCTTTTACCCCGGTGGTGGCGACATTTCCGCTGGCTGGGACTGTACTGATGGTCGCATCGTGATCATAGTCGAAGGAAGCTCGTCGCGAATCGGTCCGCGCCCTGTTTGCGCTCTATCAGAAAGACGCCTACCTCGGCAAGCTTCACCACTTCACCGACCGCTTCAAGCAGCAGATCGTCGACATGGCTGTCGGCGAGCACGACCTCAATGTCCGCATCCAAGCTCTCCAAGTCGTCCGCCAGATTGACAGCCACGGTCTCCTCGACGACGAGAAGCAACGCGACGAAGTTGCGACCCTCATCTTTGAGAAGGAGAAGCGAGTCCGGTCGGCCGCGGCCGACTTTTTCCGCGGTTTGGTCGAGGAACAGGTCGAAGACCTCAAGTCTGAGCTCGAAGCGCAGGGCAAGACGGCCAAAGGGCGCAAAGTCGGTGGCAACAAGAAGGCCGACAAGGACTACGAGCGTGCGCTTCACCAAGCGACCGAGTACAAGATCCTCGCCCGGCTGCTCGTGAAGTACGGACGCGCTCTCGACGGTCGCTCGGAACAAGACGCGCTCGACGACGACGATGAGCAAGATGAAGCCGACGCGGCGGCGGCGGAGGTGGGCTCCCTCGCTGCAGTCGCAAGAGCGGAGACCGGCGGCGAAGAAGATCTCGGTCCGGCTGTTCCGCGCGGTCGCGTCGCCTATGCGATCGAAGCCCTGTGGGACTCGCTCGACGCCGTCCAGGACTGGGAAGCCATGCTCGCCTACTTGCTCAAGGACCACTCGTCCGAGGCGGAGGAGGCTTCTGTGTCATCGAACGCCAGGGGCAAGGGCAAGGGCAAGGCGAAAGGACGCGCCGGCAGCGGCAAGAAAGCTGCGCAGGGTGGCGATTCTGGCGAGGGCTCGGCCGGGGAGGAGAACGATGCCCCCGAGGAGGAGGACGCGCAAGAAGACGCCATCGCGCTGCCGAAGCAGATTCGACTAGACGAGGACGAAGAGACGCTGTTTGTCGAGGTCGTGGTTGCCGTTTTGACTCGCGTCACGCAGGCAAGCGCGGTCTCGAAGAAGGTTCGCGGTTTCGAAGCCTTTGCGCCCCTTTCTCGACACAACTGACGTTTCTGCGGGCGCTCCGCGTGCAGGATCAGGAGCAAGAGGACGAGGATCTCGCCAATGTCAGCAGGGTGGTCATCGAGGCTCTGCCGAAGCTGTTCGCGAAACATCAGACGTTCGCGTCGCGCATGATCGACATCCTCGCGATCCCACGCTTGATCTCGCTCGACCTGTATCTCGACATGCAGCAGATCTCGGTACGCGGCGTACCCTTGATCTCAATCTTCCCGATGAGGCTATCGCGCTGACTTGCGAACGGTCCGCAGGCTTACGAATCGCTCTGGGACGACATCGCCAAGCAGTTCAAGAAGCACACCGAGGCAGACGTTCTGGACCAGGCCGCGCGAACCTTGGTCGTCCTCATGTCGGCGAGCAATCTTTCGGCAACGAATCAGACCAAGATCGCCGACCTCGAGCGGGACCTCGTCGCTGCTCTTCGGACCGCCGCCGGCGACGATGCTGAAAATGCGTCTTACGAGGAAGACGAGTTGTCCGCACTGACGACATGCGTTGCCCGCATCGAGCACTTGTATCGCGTCAAGAACCTGAACGATGTACTGGAAGACAACGATGGCGGCGACTCGACCAGCGTCATCGACATCATCGACAGTATTGTCAACCGCGGCCAACGAGGCTACAAGGAAGAAGAGCCGGTACGTTGGCCATGCTTCAGTCCGCACGATTGACCGCGCTGATCCTCTACCGTTTTGCAGCTCATCGGCCACGCCGTCCGCGTACTGGCAGTCCACCTGTCTTGGCACCTCTTGACAGTCGTGGCAGAATTTCGTCAAGCCGGTTCGACCGACTTGCAGGCCCTCGTCGCCGTGAGCGAGAAACGACGAGTCTTGCTGGAAAAGCTCGAAGAGTTTGCGGTCGGTAACGGCACGAACGCCGCCGAAGGTGTCAAGCGTGTGGTAAGTCGGTCCTTTGTGGTGACACGGAGCGAGCTAGCGTCGCTGAAATTTGCTCTCTTGCAGGCCTTGACCGTCTTGCTCGACATCTACCTCATCGCCCACACAATTTCGGCTCCGTCCGGGGATCCTGACCGCCTGTTCGAGGAGCTCAAGCTCGAAGCGAGCGAGGAGCTACAGGTCCGATGCTCTGGCTACATGGAGGCGGAAATCGAGCGACAGGCCGAACTGCTCGCGGAAGAAGCCGAAGAGGTCGAATCGGACACGCCGGCGAGCAACGACAACGAAGGCAGCGATACCGAGACGGAGTCGAGTCAGCGAGGGAGAAAGCGCAAAGGCAAAAAGGCCGGCGGACAGAAGAAGGGCAAGAAGGTCGTTGCTACCGACAAGCGGAAGCGGAAGACCGCTGCGCAGATCCGAGGTGCGCTATCCATTAGTCGTGCTTTGCCGCCAAGACTACTCTAACGAATGAACCTTTTTCGATCGCAGCGGACAACGCCAAAGAGCGAGCACGTCTTCTCGCCACCGCCCGCTTCGAACAGACGCTTGCACCGTTCGTTCGCGCAATTCACGGAGGCGCTTTCGACCTGCAGCACTCGGTCGTTGTCCTGAAGTACTGGGGCCGACTGGGACCGGTCTTTGACGAGCAGGCCAAGCTGCTCATGCACGATCTACGCGACGAGGGCAACTACGGTTCGGCAAGCGACAAAGTCGCTTCCATATTGGTCGACGCGCTCCAAGGCGCGTGCGAGCTTTACATCGACGCCGCGGAGGAGACAGCTACCGACGAGCACCTCATCTCGCTCGGCCGACACCTGCAAGGCGTGGCAGCTGTGCGCGGCGCCCAGCTCGCGGTCGTCTCGACTCTCCCAGCCGAAGACCACTTGCGTTTGCACCTCGACGCCCTCAAGTGGGTGGTTTCGAAGCTTGCCCGCTACGAGGAGGCCAAGCGCAAGGCCGACCGCGACCGCGCCCTGTCCTTCTTCAAAGCGCTCGGTCATCTGCTCTTCGGCCTTGATGGACGCAGCGCGCTCAAAGTGTATGTGCTCCCGACTCTCCGATTTGTGTTCTGGTGCTGACATCGAACCGCTCGTCAGGAAAACCTCTCTCGACGCCCTCCTCGACGAGCGTGGGATCGAGGTGCCGGCCATGTCGAAAATCTGGGAGCCTCTCCGCGCTTATCAGCGCCGACTTATCACCGTCATGGCCAAGGATCCTTGTCAGTTCTGGTCTTACTTCATACTCTCTGTGGCGCGGCAAACCTGACACCAGTCTCTTTGTACCCATAGCGATTCAAAAGGCTGCCACCGCCGAGCGGAACAAGGCCTCCAAGTCCAAGTCGAAAGGCAATGGCAGGGGCAAGGGCAAGGCCTCAGCTCGGTCCGACGACGAGGAGGACGAGCTCGACGAAGATCAGGACGGGAACGATGTCGAGGAGGAAGAAGAGCGCATCTCTCCGCCGAAGAAGCGAAAGGCAGCGGCACCGGTCGTCAGTCAGGAGCTCTACGGTCCTGGCGCGTCGCCTTCCAAGCGCCTACGCACGGCCGACGACGAGTCTGCCGACCTGGAGAACAATGACGCGCTCGATGCCTTGCTCGGCAACGACAACTAACGACGCCGATCAGGGGAGCCGGGATCGCACCCCGACTCCTTTGCGTGGATCGCAGAAGGGCGCGGACGAGAAAGATCACGAGGCTGCAGTTGCGGGCCAGGATGACGATGAGCCGGCGGATGAGGTGATGCAGGAGGAGGCCGCGGCAACGGGGGCGGGTCCAGGAGGAGAGACCGAGACGGGCGATCTGAGCCTTTGAGGAGGAATATCTACATGATGCGGTCCTCTTATGTCGGTCGGTGTACTCGAGGGCGTGTTAAGTGGTGTGCTCGGGTTGTACATGTGTAGGGGGTTTTCGGGTCGTACCAGCTTGTGACAAACGAAGAATACATAGTAAAGCCGCCCTTTTTCGCGCATCATTTGGGATGGGGAAGACGATAACGAGAAGGCACATTTCAAGAAAAGGAAGGGAAAGGAAAAAAGTACGGCAACAGACTGCGGGGGGTGTTTACATACGTATTATCGTGGTGCGCTTTACATTGAAGCGGCGGTGGCGGTGATGGCGATGCTCCAACCGTCGTACCACCCCTCCGGGATTTGCAACTCTTCATGCTCCACCACGACTCTGCTCCCCTCCTCCTCCTCCTCCTTCTTCTTCCCAGCGTCCGCGACACGGACTACGATTTTTTCCTCGAGCAGTTTCGCGAGGTGGAGCAGGCAGCCGTGCGTCGCTGCCGGTTTGAGCGAGACCGGGATGGCCGAACCGTAGATCTGGTCGACGAGCCTGCAGGCGTGCCGGTTTCAGGTTGCCGCAGCGGCAAGGGGGTGGGGGGAAAGGAGTGCGCTTGGATCAGCTTTCACGTGACCAAATCGATGGCAAGACCATTTCCCCTTTTTCGGAGTGGATGTTTTCTTGGGATTGGATGGATGGGGGGTGCCCGTTGTCTGAATGATGGACAGGTTCCCCTCCGAGGATAGGGAGACTGAAGCCAAGAACGCCGCCGCCACTCACTCGTCTGCCGTAAGCGGACCGCTCTCGTCCCGCTGTGCGCGTTCCAAAACCTGCACGACCTGCCTCTCGCGCTCGAGACGATGCGACCTGTACTCTGTGATTTTGGCGATCGCGTCATCGACGACGTCTCCGTGTCCTGGGAAGAGGGGGATCCGTGGCAAAGACTGCGGTTGCGACTTGGGATTGCCGGGGTCGGAGGAGGCTGGGGAGGAAGGGGAAAGTGAGGTGATGAGCCGGGAGAGGGAGGAGAGGTAGGAGGAGAGGGAGGCAAAGACGGCGGTGCCGTGACCGAGAACGGTGTCGGCTGTAAAAACGCCGAGTGGCGGCGACGGTGTCGAAACCGCCGAGTCGTCTGCTGCCGCTGAGGAGGAGGAGGAGGAGGCGCCGCCGTGCCGCAGGACGAGACAGATCGAGTCGCTCGTGTGGCCCGGAGTATGCACCACTTCGAGTTCAATCGTGTCCGCGTCTGCGTCTGAAACGGCCGCCTCACGGTCCAGCAGCTCTGGTTCGAGGCGAAAATTTTGCCCTGGGCGGAGGAGGTGGATCCTCTTGCCCTTGCCCTCGCCCTCGCCCTTGTCCGGTTGGACGACGATTTCTGTCGACCCCAAACCAGAGGTGGCGGCTGCCGCCAACTCGTGCTCGATGGCGGCGTCTCGACCCCGTTCGGATTTCCAGTCCCCGTCGTCGTCCTCCTCAACCTCGTTCGCGCAGGGAAACTTCCATACCCTGACTGGGATTCGAGGTTGCACGAGCGCGAGTGCGCGGATCACGTCCGGCAAGGCGGCGGTGTGGTCGCGGTGCCAGTGCGTGAGGATAATGTCCGACACGTGGACGTGGACGTGGGCGTGGGCTCCTCCCCCTTGTGGTGTCGGTCTTTCAGCGATGACGGAGCGGAGCGAGGTGAGATAGGAGGAGAGGGCGGCGGCAGCGAGTGGACCGGACGAGGAAGGCCCGGTCGTGTCGATCAGGATCATCCGAGTCGAATGGGGATGCTGGTCACGGGCCGCGTCATCCTGTCAGCAATGATGGACTCGGTGGGTGTGTTTGGGGCACGAGGCTACTGACGTGGACGAGGTACGAGTTGGTACCCTGCAGCGTAAACTTGCTCGGGTTCTGCAAGAGACGGCGTGGCGTGGATGAGCCGGCCCGGCAGAAGTCTCTCTTTCTCTTCGGGGTCAAGGTAGAGTGTACTGACCTGACCGAGGACCCTGGTGACATATTTCGACAGCTGTTTGTCCCGGGCAGGAGCGACCATGAGCCCCCCGGTGGTGCGGAGAGAGCGAGCGAGGGAGCGAGTGAACGCACCGAAGTGACGGCGGGGAGTTCGGGTAGCGCAGCCATGACGTGGGACGACAGCAAATTGTCGTGGGCTCAAGAGTAGCTCTTTGGGAGTCGGAGAGCCGGGGATTCAAGAGAGCGGGAAAGCCGGACTTGAAGCTGACAGGAACCGGGGGGCGGGCAGCAGCAAAGAGCAGATGGCAGCGGGCGCAGCTGAGACGGCCGTCTGATCTGGTTCGGATCGGTCGAGTGGACCTCGCAAAGGTGAGAGAGAGCGAGCGAGAGCAACCGTCGTCGAGTCGCGAGTAGGCAGCTCTGTCGCGTCGCCATCACACCTCTCGCTCTCCGACATTCGCGACAGACAAGGCCTTTGCGCAGCACAGCTTGCGAGATATCGTCCAGTACGAGCGCCTTTCGACTCGACTCGCGCACGAGAGACCCACACCGCGATGAACTCGAGTCGGCCGCTCCTCCAAGCAACCACTGCCACCGCCAACGCAGCCACGCGCACTCGCAGGCGCACAGCTGCGGCACCACGACCGCAGCAGCGAACCGAGCTAGTCCCGCCGTCGCGAGACTTGATCGGGCCGCCGTGTCCGCTCTCCAACCTCCGACCCGTCTACTACGCTCCCTTGTTCCCCTCGCTCCATTCCCCGTCAGGATGGGGTGACCTCGCAGCAGCAGCAGCAGCCACACCTTCGCCTTTGCCCTCGCTCTGGACCGCGGCGAGAGGAGCAGCAGCACAACCCGCGACACCCTCTCCTCCTCGCGGTCTGCCCAGACCGCGAAAACCGCATCCGTACTCGCTCGCCGAATTCCCGACCCTCCTCTCCACCTCCACCTCCTCTCGCCCTCAAACACCGCCAACAACAACTGGCTCTCCGGATCCAGATCCGAAACTCGTCCGCCTCGAACGAGTTCGACAACGGTTGCACGCGCAGGACCTCGAATGGCGCTGGGCGAGGTACCGCTTCGACGCGTTCAATCAGGCCTTCTGGACCAGGATGAACGAAAGGTTCTTGAAAGGGAGGGAGGCCTACCTCCTGGCTGCGGCACAGGGGGATCATCATCATCGGGTCGATTCCGAAGCGAGGCACGGTGGAAAGGAGGGAGGAGGAGGAACCGATCGTCGGAAAGAGCGAGGCGCCTCCTCCTCGTCATCTAGCGAAAATAGGAACCCGAACCCGAACCCGAACTCGAACCCGGGAGTCGAAGGAACCCAAGCCGTTCACGTGGACCTCGCGCCCTTCTACGCCCAACACCTCGCCGAGACCAAGCGCGCCTATGCCGATTACAACAAGCAACTGTGGCGGTTCCAAGCTGGCTTGATCTGGCCCGCGGTCAGGGCCAGTGTGAGGAGTTGGAGGTGGAGGTTTGAAGTCTGGAGAGCGGGAGAGGCGGGGAGGGACGGGATCTCGTCGTCGTCGTCGTCGTCGGTGTGAGTGCTCGAGGAGGAGGGTGCTGGTGGGCTAGGATCGCCAGGTGACGGCGCGACGATGTATCGATCGTATCCAGACGACAACCCATAATCAACACTGCATTCTGTCTCTGAATGGCTAGCACAGATAACTTGGCCGGACGCGTTGGAAAGGCAGAGTTGTGAAGGTTGTCACAAGCTCCCTCTTCTCTCGCAACGGCGGGCCCGCGCCGGAACGCAAACGAGAATCGTCAGATTCCTTCGGGAGGGGGCCGGCCGCGGGAACAAAGGAAAATGATGGGAGCTGCTACAATGTAAATAGTACAACAGGAGGAACGGGGGGTTGTTGTTGTTGTTGTTCTGTGCTTGGGGACAAAACGTCATGCTACCGGGAGACAGAGAGAGAGAGAGACAGACGGAAATGTGCCGCGCGCGGATCGGTCATTCATACGGCGGCGCTGCTGGTTGAGCTGCGCTGATCTGCTGTCGACAAGCATTGCTGCACGACCGACAAAAGGTGATTGTTCTCGAGGGCGGCTGCGGGTTCGCGATCGGGGCGTCGGTCAGTACGGGGGCGAACGGGAAAAGGGGGACGATTTTTTCGAGTATCGTGCCTAGCTTACCGGCAACGCGTTCCTTGTCGTTCAGCTGCTTGTTGACTGTATCGGAGAAGGATCCAGAGAGAGAGAGGCAAGAGTGAGCAATTTCTCCCAGCGTCTCTCGGAACTGTGCTGTGACGACGAGAGCGGGAGCGGGAGCGCCGCCACGAGCGGAGAAGCAGAAAGGATGTGGAGAGAAACGCGTACCGGCATTCTCGCTTTGGTGAGTCCCTTCCTTGACTTTGATGTCGACTTTGAACCGTTCGGGCAAGCTGCGGAGTAACCGTACGCGGAGAGAAAGTCCTGTGGGAGCCGAACGGGGGTCAGATTCTCCGGCACCGCTTCGAACTCTGCTATCACCCGGGACGGGACGAAAGGGGCGTACCGATCAAGGTCGCCATTGAGCAGTGCGGGATGGTCGGCGTGAACTGGACGAGGACCGAGGGGCGTTTGCCGTTCCGGACCGAGATTTGCTCGGGCGAGACGACGGCGAGTTGTTCGAGCGTGAGTGGGTGCTCCGGGTCCGAGATGGAGCGGATCAGGTCTGCAAAGGAATGGACTGGTCAGTATCACCCGAGTGCTGGATTTACATTGGCGTGCCTCCTACCGCCACTCGGGGAGATGAGAAATCAAACGGACCAAAGATCTCGTCCTCGTCAATCTCGTCCCGGGACCGGTGATCCCCCTGGCCGGCACTGTTGCTCCTCCTCGCGAGTTCGAGGGCGTTCGCTTCGTGCTCGAGGTGGTGACCGAGTCGGTCCCACGCGAGGTCATCGTCGGCAGAGAGGTCGAGGTCGGCGACGCGGACGCGGCGGGCGCTGCGCGTCGACGAGTGGATCGTCGGATTGGCGTTGTCGGGTATCGCGTTGACCATCTCTCCGAGTTCGAGTATCTCTGGTGTCGTGAAAACGAGTTGAATCAAGAGTTGATCTCTTTCTCTCTCCGACTCGCAACTCGGCTGCTCGGCCGAGACGCTGACGATGCGCGGACTGGACAAAGCTGCTTGAGGACTCGTGTAGGCTACTATGGCTCACAACCACGTCGAGCTGTTCGCGTTCCAATCCTGCCGCTCCGACCCCGCCGCTCCTCTCGACCAGACCGATCACGCAGCTGCCGCTCGGCTCGTCAGATCTTGCCTCGCTAAACCTTACAAACTACACAAAGGAGAACCATGGCCCAGAGATCTGCCGGTAAAGCCGCGTCGTGAGCACCTTCCGACTCGGTCCCCCCTCTCGAGATCACTTCTCAATTGACATTTCCTCAAGCCAGCAGCGCACACTGTCTGGTATGAGACGGCATCGGTACCACCACCAGCAGCAGCAGCAGCAGCAACAGCGTTGGCGTCTGATTCGACACGTCCCGAGCGCACCTCCACCTCGAACCGGACTCGGATAGTTCCAGACCTCCCCGAGTTCCGACACTGGCGGCATCTCGACCCCTCTGCTCGGTCCGGACCGACTCGTTCGAGGAGAGGCAACCATCCCGGCGCGGTGATCTCGGCTCCCTCGGCCACCACCGCCCAACCGAATCAAGGTCTCCTCCGGAAACGACCTCTTCCTGCCGCCGTCGCAGGCGCGTGGGCACCGACCTCCGGCAGCAGCGCTTTACAGCCACAAGGCTCTGCTCGTAATGAGTTCATTGTCGAAACAAGGCAGACGACGACGACGGTCTCGAGCGGCGGCGGATTGGACCGAGCGCCGCCCGGTCGGCAGAAAAAGACGGTCAGGGTCGAGAGTCCGCGGACTACTGCGGCGCGCACGGCTTCCGATTCTGCTACTACGATGCTGCCGAGTACCTCGAGATCACCTCTCCGAGGATCGACGACGACGAGGAGTGGTCGACCGGCGACTGAGGAGTTGGCAGCAGCGTCGAGGCGGGACAAGATTGTGCCCGTGCCTCGGAGCGGCAGTGTTCGTCCTCGCCCGTCACTTAACGAGCACGACGGTGACCTGGCCGGGGGTTGCTCGGCTGCGACTGCGGCTGCTACTGCAAGACCGTCGCGAGGGATCGGTGCGATCGAGCGGTGCATCCCGCCCGTACGTTCACCCGAGTCGTGGACACTTCCTTCTCGCTCCATTCTTCCAGACTTCAAGGTCGGCAGCTCTTTTCTCCTGCTTGACATTGACACCTCTGCGCTCGCACGTCCACTCGCAGCCATACGCTCACCGCGTCCTCGACCCGCTCCTCAACCCCGTCACAGACGCGTACGACTTGAACCCGGCCCGACAAGAACCCTCCGCCGTGCTGCACTCGTTTGTCGATCCCGACTACTCTCGCCGTCGCCGTCAAAGCTCAGCAGAGGCTGGGGGAAAAGTGGAACCCGGGTTGCCGCTCTCGAGTCCGCTCACGATGGAGTTCTTGGCGCCGGGGAGGAGAGGAGCTTGGTTGATTCCTATCTCGGAGGGGGAGGGACCGGTCCCGCCTTATACGTCGCCCGTGACTTGGCCGGACAAGACTCTCACACCGTCACGCGACCACTCGAGCGCGAAGACAACCACGAGGAAGGCTCGCTCGTCGACGGACGGGGGGGAAGCGCCTGCCGTCCCCCTCGAGTGGACCGACGCGCGGCTAGTGGTCCTTTGGATCTACTTGACTGGCTTGCACGAAGGTCGCGGCTTTGGCAACATTCGCGCGCAAGCCATCTCGGGACGCGGTTCCTCGCCGGGCGACCTCCTCAAGATCAACTGCGACGCGCACCTCGCACTCGCCATTCGGGGCTTGCTCAATCACTTGAACGTCAAAGGTGTTGCAAAACGGGTCAGTGCAGGCGATGGCGGTGGTGGCGGCGGCGACAATTCGGCGAGGGAGAGGCTGGAGAGGTTGAAGCGAGAAGGGGCGTGCAACGACGACGACGAGAAATGGTTGAAGGGGAGGGCGCTCGTCTGGGTTGACGAGCAATCGAGGGCA
This sequence comes from Rhodotorula sp. CC01, assembly GCA_021654155.1. Classification (NCBI taxonomy): domain Eukaryota; kingdom Fungi; phylum Basidiomycota; class Microbotryomycetes; order Sporidiobolales; family Sporidiobolaceae; genus Rhodotorula; species Rhodotorula sp. CC01. The sequence goes on from JAKEZK010000004.1 coordinate 699,267, forward strand.
ATCTTGACGGGGTGAGCAGGTGGTGCACACGGAAATCATTCTCGGACTCTTGATAGTTGTTGTTATTGTCACGATCAGATCGCACATCTCGGTAATCCAAGACTGCGGAATAATCTTGCAGCATCTACACTGTAGGTCTACACTTGGCGGCGAGTCCGCATATCTTTTTAGAGAGTTATGCACGTTGCGATGGCAAGAGCTGCGGGATGAGGAGAACAGAGAAAGGCGCCGGTTGAAGGCGGAGGTGAAGACAACACAAGAAGGGACAGAATAATAGTGATAGTATATGCGGTTGTTTGTGAGGGAATCTGTGCTCTTGGGAAGATCCATTTCCGAGTGCAGAAGGCGCGGCGGCGAAGCTTGGGCTCGGAAATGGGCAAAGGCGGAGCAGCACTCAGTAGCTGTAGAGATATCGACTAGTCAGCGTCACGGCTACATGAGGGCGAGGGTACATTAGACAGCACAATACGTACGACGGCCGTCCGCGAGTCTCGATGGGGAGCGCGAGCATCGAAAGGCCCGCGACGACGAAAATGGTCGCCGAGGCGTACACCGGCCCGTCAGGAGTCTTTGCGGCCGCACTGTACGTGGCGATGATTGGAGCCATGGCACCTGCAAGCCTCGAGGCCGACCCGGCGAGTGCGTCTCCGGTGCCGCGATGCGGAGTCGGGAACTGTGGTAATTTCGGGGAGTCAGGATTTGGTTTTTGACGACGAGAACGATGAAATGGACGGGCCGTCTCTGGTGCTACAGCGTAAAGTATGCCATAGCTGTTGCATAGACGTTAGCGGGACGTCCGGGCGTCGTCCGGAGATCAAGGCAAGACTCACAAAGCGTTTTCGAAGAGCGAGGCCATGCAGGTCAAGGCATTGACGGCGGTGGCAGATCGGACTGCCGTTAGTCCAAACAGGAAAGCCTGTATGTGTATAGTCGTCAGAGGCTGAGCGTCTGAGCAGAGAGGACGGAAAACGCACGCCTGCGCCGACCGTGAAAAAGGCGCCAGCAAACTTGCGTCCACCGCGACCCCACTCGACCAAAAAGGTGGCCAAGATGGATCCGATGATACCGCATGCAGCTTGGTAGGTGTATGACGAGTAGGTAGCATTGACCGAAGTGTCTCCGCGCTCGGCGCCCTGACAAATCAAAGTCAGTTGGAGCCGTCCCCGAGAAGGCCGACTTGGACCACTCACCTTTGACTGCAAGTAGCCACTCAGGAACCCGTTAAAGAGCGGATAGGCCAGACCTAATGCGGCGTATATAAAGACGATGAGGCCGCTCGAGAAGACGAGACGAGGCGTCGCGAAGAGACCCTTGATGTGCGCGAGGCTGAAGTGCGAGAAGGAGCGCTTGGCGAGTTCGAGGCTGGAGAACTTGGTCGTCGAGGGCGCGCGGTCGCCATACTTGCTGAAGTAAGGCGCGGCAGCGACGCGGCTAAAGGGGGCGGATCGAGTCAGTGTTAGAATTGGTCGCCAACGGAACAGCCCCAACTCACAGGCGCTCGACGGTAAGAGACGACGTCCGGCCGTTCTTCCTTGCGACCTCGTGGATGACTCGCACCGCCTCCTCGTCTTGACCGATCGAGACGAGGAACTTGGGCGACTCGTGCATCGGGAGAATGAAAAACCGGAGTCCCCAGAGGAAAAGCATCATCGCGCCGAGCGTGTACATCGAGTATCGCCATCCCGGATTCGTGTTGCGATCGCAGCGGTAACCGTCAATGCCGACGCGCTCAGTGTCGCACGAGTACTTGGCGAGGAACGCCCAGCAGATGAGCGAGGCAACAACTTGGCCGATCGCCCACCACACACTCAGAAGCGTCAGGAGGTATCGGTGCGTGTTCGGGATGAACTCGAGGAAGACCGCGCCGTCGAGGACCATGTTTCCTGCCGTGCCGACACCGTTCAGGGCGAGCAAGACGCAGAGGACGTAGAAGTTCGGGCTGGCGCCCGCGGCGAGACCAAAGACGGCGCTGATGAAAAGGGTCGAGTCCCAGGCAATTCTGCGGGTAGAGCGTCGGTCAGTGTGGAGATCAAGCGAGGGAGACGACATCGACTCACCGTCGTCCAATTACGTCGGCAGTCATTCCCCAAAGCAGAGCGCCTGGAATCAAGCCCATGTAGAGCGCAAAAGTCGCCATACGGATCTTGGGATAGTCGGGGAAATGACTCTCAATAGCGACGTAGGGCATGACTGCAGCAATGTCGGAGGAGCATTTTTTGGGGAGAGGAAGGAAGGCGGAAGCGAGGTCAGTTCCGGAGTCATGTGATACTTTCGAAGGAGATCGCGACGCACCGATCGCGATGCTCTGCAGCCAGATGTCTGGTTGTACACAAGTAGGTCAGCTACGAGTCTCTACTCGAAAACGCGTATGCGGAACAGTGCATGAAGTGCTTATACGCACTGTCCGAGAACTGCAAGAGGTTTCCGCGAGGAGAAGATCAGTTTCGCCTTCTCTCGAGTCTAGCGGTATCGCAAGTCGCCGGAGGAGACACACGTACGTAGCCAAAGCCTGCACTCATGAAGAGCTCCCACTGCAGGCACGATCCGAGGCGTCAGTAGAGAGTCACGCGCCCATGTTTTCCTGAGCGCACTGACCTGGAAACGACCCATGCCGCACTCCTCGAGCGACTCGTTAATGACTTGTGCTTTCGCCATGAAGTGTGCATCAATACCCTCGGCTCTCGCCAGCTCCTCGTTGATTTCTGCGCCGTGCACGCCGACGGCGACCTCCTTTTCCATGTCCTCCGGCGCATCTTCGAAGCCCTTGGTCGGGGTGGGCGAGCCTGAAAAGGAGCGTCAGCTTTGCGACCGGCTCAATGGGACGTCGACGCGGGACTCACGAGCCATTTTGTGCGCTGGAGGTACCATGTAAAAGAGGGAGACGAGGATGAAATGGGGGACCTTCCAGGAATACGCGGAGTTGGCGCGATCGGCACACCGCGCACGTGCCGGATTGGTCTTCTCCGCCGACACCGGTGAGCTTCCTTCTGCCGCCGCTTGACACGCATGAAAACCCACCGGCTTATGCAGTGTCATCGCATGATCTGTAGCCTATGCGTGATCGTGTGATCTGGAGACCGCCGTCGGAAGCCGCGGGACGCGTCGTCGGTGCGGCAAGCAGAAGGGTTCTAGGGGCGAGCGGCGGCTTGCTCAGACCATAAGCGCGCCCTCGGAGAGCTTTTCTCTCGCTGTTGACGAAAGCAGACGTTTCATGAGCATCTATGGGCTTCGCTGTACAGCTTGATGAGTTGGTTGGGGAAAGCTTCGTCGTTTCGTGCAAGAGCGAGAAGGTGACATTGCGGATGAATAAGCAGCTACAACACAAATGGACAGTTCCAACTCCTTTTACGAGTGGGAGTTGAGATATATAGAGTCTAGCTTTTGACGAATGTATCGGCGGCCTAGGGAGGTCTATGAAGACGGGGTCCGCGCGAAGAAAAGCGCGAAGAAGTGCTCGACGGTCGGCACTGCTTAGTAGCTGCGGGTCGGGGCTAGATCAGCACATGTGTAGAGCTATGAAGGCTCAAAGAAGAGACTCACGTTGTACGACCGCGCGTCTCGATCGGAAGGGCGAGCATCGCCAAACCAGCGACGATGAAAATCGCGGCGGAGGCGTACACGGGGCCGTTCGGACTGTCTGCTGCGGCACTGTACGTCGCGATGAGTGGAGCCGCAGCTCCACACAGGCGCTGGAAGCCACCTGCGAGTGCATCGCCGGTTCCGCGGTGAGGAGTCGGGAACTGTGGGATTTTCGGGGAGGGTCAGGACTTGTTTTGACGGCCAGAACGATCAAATGGACCTCCAGTTTCCGGAGCTATGGCATATATCACGCCATAGCTGTTACAGGGGAGTCAGCGGGGTGTCCGGGGGTTCACCGGAGCTCTAGAGCGAACTCACAAAGCGTTTTCGAAGAGCGCCGCCATGCAAGTCAGTCCGTTGACCGCAGCGGCCGTACGGACGGAAGTGAGACCGAAGAGGAAGGCCTATAGTGTTGATTGGTCAGTCTCAGGTAGTATGAGGTGCAAGAAGGGGCACGTACACCCGCGCCGACCGTGAAGAAAGCACCCGCAAATTTCCGGCCGCCCTTTCCCCACTCCACCAAAAAGGTCGCGAGAATGGATCCGGCAATACCGCATGCAGCTTGATAGGTGTAAGTCGAGTATGTAGCATCGACAGACGTGTCGCCGCGCTCGGCGCCCTGCGAGGAGGAGTTAGTGGCGAGCAAGTCGGAGTGAGGAGGTCACCTCGGCGCCCACCTTTGCTTGCAGGAAGCCGCCTAGGAAGCCATTGAAGAGCGGGTAGGCCAGGCCCAACATCCCGAAGATCGAAATGATGAGACCGCTGGAGAAGGCGAGGCGCGGCGTAGCGAAGAGGCCCCGGAGGTGCACGGTATCGAAGTGCGAGAACGAGCGCTTGACGAGCTGCCAACTCGAGAACTTTGTCTTCGCCTCGCCCTCGGCATCCTTGTCCGCGAATGGTGCCGCAGCCGCACGACTGAATAAACCGCGTGGCGTCAGTTCTGCCCGTTTTCGGAGCAGGCGCGTCCGGGAAACTCACATGTGCTCGACGGTCAAGGTCGAAGTGCGGCCGTTCTTTTTCGCGACGGCATGGATGACCCGTACGGCTTCTTCGTCCTGGCCGATCGAGACCAGGAACTTGGGCGACTCTTGCATCGGGAGGAGGAAGAATCGGAGTGCCCAAAGGAAAAGCATCATCGCGCCGAGGGTGTACATCGAGTATCGCCATCCCGCGTTCGTATTGCGGTCGCAGCGGTATCCGTCGATGCCGACACGCTCGGTGTCGCACGAGTACTTGGCGATAAAGACCCAGCAGATGAGTGAGGCGACGACTTGTCCGACCGCCCACCACACACTCAAGAGCGTGAGGAGGTACTTGTGCGTGTTCGGGATGAACTCGAGGAAGACGGCGCCGTCGAGAACCATGTTGCCTGCCGTGCCGATACCGTTGAGAGCGAGCATGACGCAGAGGACGTAGAAGTTCGGACTGGCGCCGGCGGCGAGACCAAAGACGGCGCTGATGAAAAGGGTCGAGTTCCAGGCAAGCCTGCGCACGAAATGTGTCAGCGCCTGTCCCTTGCGGCGGTCTTGCTGTCGGCTTACCTGCGACCAATTACGTCTGCGGTCATGCCCCAGAAGAGGGCACCGGGAACGAGACCCATGTCTGAACGAGTCAAGATAAAACGAGAACGTGAGAAACAAAAAGAGAACGTGAGCAACAACGCATCGCGAGGGCTTCAGGCCGGAGCGGAGACTCACACATAGCAAAGGTGGCCATACGAATCTTAGGGTATCCTGGGAAGTTGTCCTCGATCGCAACGTAGGGCATGACTGTAAAGTACAGAAAATTTTCGGACCCCACAGGTCAGCCTTCGATTCATGTGAAACACAGCGTCACCGCCATCGGCGGCGATCGACATGATGGACTCACTGATGGCGATGCTCTGCAGCCAGATGTCTGTTCGTATGCGAGTATAGTCAGTACTGAATCGTCCGAACAAAGTCTCGGAAAATCCGCACTGTCCGAAAACTGTCGGAGACGATGGAGAAAAGGTCAGCTCAACTCGATCCGCTCGAAGCAGTCAACTCTTCCCTAGTCTGTAGAGCAAAGACTCACGTAGCCAAACCCGGCACTGCAGAAGAGCTCCCACTTTGCAGGTGACGAACCGAGGTCAGCTTGTGTAGGCGTGTTGTTGGTTGAGGGATCCGTCGATCTTGCATCGAAGAGTCCAACTTGCCTGGAACCGTCCCATCCCACACTCCTCGAGGGCACCGTTGATCACGCCGGCCTTGGCCATGAACTGGACGTCGATTCCCTCCGCTGCAGCCAGAGACTCGTTGATGGAGGCGGCGAGGACCTGGACGTCGCCATCCTTTTCGACGTCGGTCGACGCCTTCTCAAGTGATGCATCGGGTGAAGCGGAACCTGTAAGGCTTCGGTCAGCGTTGTGGCGGCGCGGAGAGCTCGAAACGAAGTGCGTACGAGCCATATTGATGCGGATGTGGTTGGTCCGAGGAGAACCTTGAAAACGGGGTCCTCGGTTCGGTCCGGTCGTGCGTGGGCGACGGGGTACCACGCCAAGCCGAAAAGTCACGTGCGTTTGTCCAGAGCTTGCTTTTCTTATCGACGGATAAAAGCCTCCACATACCCCGCTATCAGAGTTACCCCAGATGGGCCGTCGGAGTTGGACTCCTTAATCTTAAACGCCACCCGTAGGCGCTCTTGAGGCGCTCCAGCCTGCAGGCCTCTCGAAACCTATTATGAAGGAGCCTACCGTCTCTTCACATCTTGCAGTTTGTCAGACAGGAGAGGTTCCGGCACAAGCAGCCCCGTTCATGCACGCCGCAAGTGATCGTCGCCAAAGGGCATCGCCGCTGTTCTGCAGGCAGCGAGGATTGACTTGATCCCCGAGTTTGTACTCCTGTACACGAAATTTTTGCATCGCGCTTATCTATACTCAGCGATCCCTTCGGCGCGTACTCGTATGCGCTCGATCCGGGCGAGACGCAAACACCACCATTTTCCCCGGGGCCCGCCGAAAGTCCTTGCCACTGATTTGACCCTAACAGTTACTCGGGTCACCAAGAAGGAGCAACTCCACTCTCAGTAATAGTAAGAACGCAGCGTGCAGCAGATGGAGCTGCTCGCCCATCGCTTTTGTAGCATGGTCTGGGGTAGCGAAAGCAGACTGGCGCCACAGAATCGACGACAAGGACGGGCTCGGCGGCTCGGAGATTGGTCGCTTCGGCGCAGAAAGGAGCCTCGCTGACACTCATTAATTTCACAGGTCCAGGTCGAGACGCCGAGCAACGCAAGTCCTCGAAACAGGCCCATCTCTTCTCCTCGCTCACCTTTTCAACACTCTCGTTCGCCACGACGCTCTGTAGTGGGTCGAAAAGCAGACTGACCATCTTTTAAGCACCAATACTCAGTCCATGGCATAGCTATAGATCCGCTCCGAGACTTCATGACGCTCAAACAGTCTCCACTCACTCTGGCACTGTTTCTGATATTATTTCGTGCAGCGGTTCCCCCCTCTCGTTACCTGGAGGTTAGATAATATTCACACAATAAGGTTTGTCTCGACAGAATCTTCGGAATCCACAGCAGTTTACCGCGTTTACTGCAGTCTCCGCGGAGACGTCAACCACTCCTCGGGACCAAGTCCGTAGCCTGCATCTTGTGTCCGCGCTCTACCTCGCCCGACTCGAAGCACGAGCGAGTTTCTTCACAGCGGAGCATAGCTACACGGTCCCATCGCGGCAGTCTCGCCGTGAGCCCGATGACCGCCGTCGTGACCGCCCGATGCCGCCCCACCGCGCTGCCTCGACGCATACGGCGTTCGATTTCGACTGCTCGCGCGCTCGATGCGGCCATTGAGCGAGCAACAGCCGACCCATACCGCCTCCTGCCGCGCGCGGTCGTCATGGCGGCCACTGCGAGCGCGCCGTGCATTTACTCCGGACGAGGAGGCTATGCTCGGCTGCCGAGCCGGCCTACTCCAGCGGACGAGCTTGCGCGCAGCGGCGAACCAATCACCGACCGGTCCATCTTCGAGCTCTACTCCTGCACGAAGCTGGTTGCAGCCGTCGCGACCTTGCAGCTCGTCGAGCAGGGCAGGATCGGCTTGGACGACGATGCGAGCCGCTACGTCCCCGAACTTGGCGAGGTGAAGCTCTTCAAGGGCTTCGATGCGGAGGGCGAGCTCGTGCTCGAGGAGAATCGGGTCCCGATCACACTGCGAATGCTGCTCACCCATACTGCCGGTACGGTCGACGCTAGTAAACTGCTGCGAGGATTACCCCACGCTCACATGCTACGCTGCAGGGTTCGCGTACTACACGCACAACCCATGGGTGACTCAGATCGCTGCCAAGCTCGGCATTCGTCCGATGCCTTACTCCTTTGCGGCGGAAAAGGCGAGGCTGAACCCCTCCCTTTCGCTATTAAGGAGGACATCTCGTCTCAAACATTACTAACACCCTTTGTTGTGTCTTGTCCGCAGAGGTGGCTGACGGACATGCCACTGCTCGTGTGAGCTGGATAGAAAGAACTCCCTCTCACATTCGCCTGCATCAGTCGAAGATTGACCCCCGCCTTGTTTGCACGCAGGCAACCCGGAGAGCAGTTTGTATATGGAACTAGTAACGACTGGCTGTCCCTCGTGATCGAAGCCGTTCATGGCAAGCCGCTTGAGCAGTGCTTCCGGGACGAAATCTTCAGGTTCGCCCCTCTCTCGATGCGACCCGACGCATAGGCATCCTAACCTGACAAGCTGCAACTCACAGACCTCTCGGAATCGGTGACATCTCCTTCATGCCGAATCCCCAACAGATCTCGATAGCGCATGCGAACCTGACCGACCCGGACCGACCGCACCGTTTCCGCGAACCGGATCGCATGTCCGAAACGCAGCACTACGGCGGCGCCGGTCTACGTGGATCGCCCGCCTCGTTTCTCAAACTTTTGCGCGCCCTCTTGCGCGGCGGAGAGCTCGACGGGACGCGCATCCTCAAGGCGGAGACGGTCGAGAGCATGTATCGGAATCAGATGAGGCCAGGGAGTCAGCAACGCAGCTTGGAGGAATATGTGCGGAAGAATATCAGCTTCACTTCGGGAAACGGGTATGGACTCGGCGGGGCGCTCGATGGTCCGAGGCTCGCAAACGAAGGCGTCGGAGATGAACTGACGTGGAGTGGCGTCGCGGTGAGTTTCAACACGTTTCAGCTTCATCGGATTGGCCCACCTCCGGCCCTTCGGCTGGTGCACTGTGACACAACGGCTTACGTACACTCTTGATGCAGAACACCTTCTGGTCCATCGACCGCCAGCGAGACCTCGCCTTTGTGGTCTTTACGAACCTCCTGCCGTTCGGCTTTGCGCCTGTTCGCCAGCTGTACACAACGGTCCGGCGGGAGCTGAGGAATGGCTTAGCGTAGACGGCTATATGTAGAGTGGAGCAGTCTCTGGATATACTACTATAGACGCCGACGAGGTTGGTCTTGACACGTTTTCCTTTTCTTTTTCGCTTCGGGACATTTTCTCTTGCCCTCAACAACTCTCCTCGGCGCCGGAGATCTGAGGTGCCTCTCCCCTTCGGTTTAAAGCCAGCGGCTTGTAGTTCCATGAAGCATTTGAAGTGATCGCGAGCGCTTGTGAATTTTCAGGACCCGCTCGCTCGCTTTGCGCCGCTGCACCGCCCCTCGTCTTCATCGTCCGACCCGCCAGCGACCTCGTCGTCATGAGTGACGCCGCCAAGTCGCAAGTGCCCGAGACGACAGAGGCGGCTGCGCCCGATGCTGCGCCTTCCGTCCTTCTGACTGAGGAGGGCGAGCTGTCCGATAAGGTGCGGCTCATCTGTGGGATCATCGACGACACGCCTGATGCCGCCCGAAGCTGACCATTCGAATCGAGCGAACAGTTCTATGAGATCCTTCAGACCGTGTTCCTGAAGCACGCCAAGCTCCCGGAGTCGGTTGCGGACGAGCAAGACACGCTCAAAAGAGCAAAGGCTGGCAGTATGGGTCGGACCGAGATGAACGCGTTCGCAAAGGCCACGAACGGATCTGGTACGTTTGAAGTGCATCTCAACTAAGCCTGCGAAGCTGAGAAAACCTCGCCGCTGCCCGTTCGCTGACGGCTTGCGACCTTTGGGCTCGTGTGAACCGCCACCCGCAGACTTGCCGGACGACCAGTGGGAGGAATTGACCACCTACCTCGACGTGAGCGACGACACCGAGCTCACCTTCAAGGGCTTCATCTCGCTGTACTCTCTGCAAACTGGTGCGTCGACCTCGCGTGCCGCAATACAGAGATCTGTTTTCGACGAAAGTAGGCTGAGGATCTCCTCCTCTCTCTCTCGTGTACACGCGCAGAGAATGACGAATCCGAGACCAACAAAGATCTTGAGCACTGGGGCTATGACCCAAAGACGCTGGAGCTCGTCTCTAGCTCGACCACAGAGGAGAAGAAGGCTGGGGATGGCGAGGAGAAGGCGGAATAGATGGCGTTTTCTTTCTCGCGCTTCCGCTGCCCGGACCGTATCGGAATAGATCATATACCCCTATCTCTTGTGTATACCCTCCTTATTGCAACGCACTTTGATACAACCCGCGGGTGTGACGTGGCTGTTCGAGGGACGACGACAAGTTCCGCGTGTTCGAGTCTCTACACACACCGCTCACCGACCATGTCTGCAGCTCGGAGTGGAGCACCAGTGCGCTCTGCAGGTGTCCGCCGCCTGCTGCAAGAGGCGCAAGAGCTCGAACGCGACGACTGCTCCGACTACGCTGCGGCTCCACTCGAGGTCAGTCTCCGACCCGAACCCCCGGTCACTCAGCTGGCACGCCACAGCCGACGAGGCTGACGCGTTACAGCACGCAGGATGACATCTTTAGCTGGCACTTTACGGTCCGAGGCCCCAAGAGCAGCGATTTCGAGGGTCAGTCCCGCCAGCCCGAGTCTGTTGCCACGCCTTCTCTCGACGACGAACCGAGAGCGAGACGTCGGAGCCTGCCCCTCGAAGGCCACGTACTGACAAACTCATGTGCTTTCCTCTCAGGTGGGGTGTATCACGGAAGACTCGTCGTGAGTTGCTTTGACCCACCGCCCCCGGGCCCGCTAGCCAACTAATCCCGGACTGGCTCTCGGCCTGCCACATCGCTGACTCTGCCCCGTCTCCGTATGCAGCTGCCGTCCGAATACCCGTTCAAGCCCCCCGAGGTCTACATGCTCACGCCGTCCGGACGGTTCGAGATCAACAAGAAGATTTGCCTGTCCATTTCCAGTTTCCATCCGTGAGTCGCGTGCCCGCCCGTCTTGACACTTCAGTGCCGGCTCAACAAAGGTTGAACCGACTCGCTGATGGACCTTCGGGAATGTGATTCGCAGTGAAACCTGGCAACCCTCTTGGGGGATCCGTACTGCCTTGGTCGCTTTGATGGCCTTTTTCGAGAGCGAGGTATGGCTTCCTTTCCTTTCTCCCCGCTTCTTTCGCTCCCACTCACGCTCCGCTTGATCTATCTTTGCGGAACCAGGCAAAAGGAGCGGTCGGCTCTCTCGACGCACCTCCAGCGGAACGGCAACGCATGGCCCGGTCTTCGCTCCGGTTCAAGTGCGCTACCTGCGGCTTCGACCCGACCAAACCCGACTCGTTCGCTGCCCTTGCGGAACCTGCCTGCGCTCAGCCGGGTACCGTCAATGAAGAGGAACAAGTGCCGGCGACGGTCGCCCAGTCTGCCGAGTCTTCCGCAGATCAGGTCGTCGTTCAGGCTGCTTCTACTCCTCTTCCTTCCCGTAAACTTCCTCCGGCCTCGATCGAAACGACCATCTTCCCGACTTCGACGACGGCGAGTGCTCGTTCGCCATCGGCGGGGGCTCGTCACGCGCGGGACGCGCACCCCACATCGCTCGACCACAACCCTTTCGCCTCTGCCTACCATCACCACCACCATCATCACCATTCCCATCACGTCTCGAGCGGTTCACCAAGTCTCGATGCGGGGTCTGGGAGCGCGGCGTTGACGTACGTCCCGCCTGGGACGCCGCGTCTCTCGCCTGCCCACCTGCCGACGCACACTCCGGCGTCGTACACCGCTCCGGCACCGAACCCACTCCGCTCGCCCGATCTCGTACCGAATCCTCCCGAAGCGGCTGCAGACCTGCATCTGGAATCGAACGCGAATAATTGGAGGGAGGCTGCTCCGGTGGAGCCTGCGAACACCGCCGCTCTGTCGGGAGCACGCGGCAACTCTCCTTCCGCGATGACTCAACCGCACCTATCCGCGACCACAACCGCGACCAACAGCCACAGCAACTCGACGCAAGAACGGACGGTCCAGCTGCCGGCGCTCCCGCCCGGGGTCAGTCTCGCGCAGGTCTCGAGTGGAGGGGTCGGCGGACCGCCGAGCTGGGTCGACAGGGCCATCGTCGCGTGCTTGTTGGCGCTCGTGGCGCTCGTCGTGCGCAAGATCGCGTGAACAAACACACTACAACCGGATCTCCGGTCCAGCTTTGTTTCCCCGTTTCCCAGATCCTCCTCTCCTCCCTGCCTCGCGCGTCCTCTTCTTTCGCTTCCCTCTTTTTCTGTCCCTGTGCCTCGTCCTCGACCCGTCCTGACTCTTTGTTGCCATTCCTTTCTTTGCTTTGACGCACTGTTTGCTTTGTTTGTTGACCTGGCGTCTGCTGTGTATGCCCCGCTTTCATGTAGTTCTTGTAGCCGTCTCTCTTTGTCCATCTCGCAGCTCTTGTCCTGCAAAGCTTTTGCTTCCGGTTCCTTCTCGGAAGACTGAAATTGCAGAGTATCCTCGTGGCAGGCTGGGGGTATGATTGCAGTACGCAATGAGAAGGGAGAGGAAGGGTTGAGGGGATTAGTCGGGAAGTGGAAGGGAGGAAGGAGGCGCGGAGGTAGAGGAGGAGGAGAGCGGGAAAGGGTTCTTCCGAGATAGTTAACAAGCTGTTTGTTCTATATAGACATGCAAAATAGGAGGCGAAGCGAGAGGTCCGCGCTGATCTTTCCGGAATCCTTCTCTCCGCGTGGCAAGTCAAAATCACCGCGCTTTGGCGTGCTGAGCGGCGTACCGGTCCTCCTGGTCCGACTCGGTGAGCATCTTGGCGGCCTTGCAGAACTGCACGACGTTGATGATCTGTTTGCCGACCATGATGGGGCACGTGACGGCCGCGACGACCTGCGGCCACGAGAGGTGTTCGATCGCGCGGATGGCGGGGACGGGGAGGGACAGGATCAGGTGCAGGAGTGGGGACGGGAGGACGGTCAGGGAGGGGAGGAGGGGCTTGTCGTAGTTGGCGAGGACGTAGAGCGCGACGAAGAAGAGCTCGTTCGCGGCGCAGAAGATGAACAGCGTGTTCTGTCAACCGGAGACTTGAGAGGTTCAGTTTCCTGGAAGGGCGGCGGGTGAAAGAAGAAGAAGTGGGGGGACTTGCGCTGTTGTTGTAGTAGGACCAGAGGATCCAGCTCTGCTCCTTGGTCACCGTCTTGTGACTGCTTGAACCGCTCGAGATGGACCTGGGGAGCGGAGTCATCGGCTTGTGAGTCTCCCCGACATTTCTACACCCCTCTTCGAGAAGTCGCGGCAGAGCTTCCCGAACGAGAGAAGCAGAAAGGCGATTTGACTTACGCATACATGTGGATGTAGTGGGAGGAAAAGTCGAGCGAGATGAGGAACTGGAACAGGAGGGCGAATCTCGGGTATGCCGAGGCGAGGAAGCAGAGCAAACAAGAGGTCATGCATCTGCACGAGGGGAACCACGAGGGGATGTCAGTTTGGAGGGACTCGCGAGGGGGGGCGGTTTGCGCACAGGGAGAAACACGAGGAGGAATGGAACTGACCGGTCTGTGACCATGTCGAGGATGGCGCCAAACTTGCTCGTCTGTCCGAGGGCCCTCGCTGCCATCCCGTCTACCGCGTCGAGCAAGGCGGAAACGCAGTACGCGACGGTGCAGAATTTCGGGTGCGTGGTCATGTAGGTGAGGGCTGCCGCGCCGAGGATGACGCGCGTGTAGCCTGTTCAAGGGGTTCGGAGGCAGACGGAATCAGTACAGATTCTCATGCTGGAGATGCTGTCGTGCTTGAGCGTGTGACTACTGTTTGGGCTGGCTGTGACCGCACGGAGCAGTTACCGGGCGTCATGGTGAGATCCGGCTGCTTCTGCCCTCCCTCTCTCTCCCTCGCATGCCGTGCTCCCGCCTGTCATTCGACCGCGCGCAACAAAGAGTGGTTCATGCTGGGAAGAGCCGGGACTGACCGATGAGGTTTGGGACAAAGAGGTAGACATTCTCGTCGGTGCGAGGCCGAGATGCGGGTGAAGAAGCGCGTCGAGCGGTAGCCATACCGAGGGAGGAAAGGCGACTATAGCACGGTGCGTTCGTGTGAGTTGCGTTCTTAGTCGGAGCAGCTTAAGTAGCTCGCGGAGAGTGTAGCGCGTCGACGAGTCGGTCAGAGAGAGGTCACGTCGATCGCTGCTGCAGCCAAACTTGACCTCGAACACGACTCTCACGCTCTAAACTGCGCCTCGAGCAGCGCATAGGCAGATGGCAGCTGTGCCCCTCCTCGCGCCGACTGCGCCCCTCGCCCGAGTCGCGCCGTCGCCATGGCAGCCCGCTCACCTCGACGACGTCCCCGTCCCGCCGCCGGCCGACACTCGCGAGGAGCAGCTCGCCCTCTTGGCCGCCCAGGAGAAACTCGGTCACGACGGAAAGAGGCAGAGGATCAGGGCGAGGCGCACAGTCGACCCCTACGGCGGCATAGAGAGGTGGAAAATCGTCAGTTTTCGCGTCTCTCTCTCTGCGCCGGGCATGCTGACAATTGAACCCCCCACGTGCACCACAGTACAAGAGCGTGCGAGCATCGCCACGGGACGAGCTCTTTATCCGCCCTCAGCCCGACTACCTGATCGATGTCCGTCTCCCCCTCGAATCTCTCCCGAAGGCCAAGCGAACTGATCCAAAGCGAGCCCTTGTTGCCAGCTCCTGCCCGCGCAAGCGTACCGCAACTTTTCCACTTCCATCTGCTCCCGCTATGCCCACACTTCCATGAACAAGCTCCGGTGTCCGGTCAACATTGTCACGGTGAGCGGGTTTGCCTTTCTTATTCCGAGATGACCATCCTCTCTGCGAGATCTCGAGTCAACTACAAGTGCTGACTACCGAGACCATCGAACGGCGGTACATTGCAGTTCACGCCGGACGCTCGACGGATCCTGACCGGCTCGACGAGCGGCGAGTTCACCCTCTGGAACGGCCTCACCTTCAACTTTGAAACCATCCTCCAGGCGCACGACACGGCCGTCCGCGCCCTCGCGTGGTCACACTCGGGCCAGTGGCTCCTCTCGGCCGACAACGCCGGCGTCATCAAGTACTTCCAGGGCAACATGAACAACTTGCAGATCTTCCAGGGACACAACGAATCGATCCGCGATGCGAGTTGGGCGCCCAACGACGAGAGGTTCGTCACCGGCGCAGACGACGGCGTGATAAAAATCTGGAACTTTGAGCGCATGAAGGAAGAGAGGGTCCTCACGGGTATGCGTTCTTTTTTGCCCTCTTTCCTTTCGCCCACTCCTCGTATTCTCGTTCTTCCTTCCTTCTCTCTGACACCGCCCTTGGACGCGCGCAGGCCACGGCTGGGACGTCAAATGTGTCAAGTGGCACCCGACAAAGGGCTTGCTGGCCTCGGGATCCAAGGACAACCTCGTCAAGTTCTGGGACCCGAGAACAGGCAACGTTCTCACGACTCTGTGCGTGACACCAAAACGCACCTGTGGAGTTCTCGCATGGGAAAAAGACGAGGGAGCTGACCTGAGAACATGTTCGTGTCCTCGCTCGCGACACCAGGCACGGCCACAAGAATACGATTCAGGCGCTCGCGTGGTCTCCAAATGGGCACATGGTCGCGACGGCGTCAAGGGACCAGCTCGTCAAGGTGTTTGACATCCGGGCGATGAAGGAGTTCGTGACACTGCGCGGGCACAAGAAGGAAGTCTGCTGTGCGTCCTGCCGTGTCCTTTTCCACCAGTCTCCCGTTGTCTCCGGGAGGTCGCCAACTCATGTCCGTTCCGGGAAAACCGAGAACAGCACTTGCATGGCACCCGATTCACTCGGACGTGCTCGTCTCGGGCGGTTCCGAAGGTTCGATCCTGCACTGGTCGCTACCCGATCCGGCGCCAAAGGAAACGCTCGAGTTTGCGCACGACAGCAACGTCTGGTCGCTCGCGTACCACCCGCTCGGTCACTTGCTCGTCTCGGCCAGTAACGACCACACGACCAAGTTCTGGAGTCGAGGGCGACCGGGCATGAGGACCAGTCAGGATCGGTTCCATGTCGGCAAGGAGAATGCGACCGAAGGGCCCGATGCCATGGGCAACCCCATCAACGCTTCGCGGCGGGATGAAGGTGAGCCTTGAACAAACCCTGCAACTTGTTTCCAAGGATTCCTTTCTGGCGAGATGGTTTAACCATCTTCCTTCGCAGACGACGATTCGTATCTGCCCGGATTCCAACATCAACGACCACCGGCCAACAACTTTGCCGGTGCTCTGCCCAATTTCTCGGCAGGGGGTGGTGGTGCGCGTCCTCCGTTGCCTCCTCCGCCGCCCGGCATGGGCATGGGTATGCCCGGTCTGGGACGCGGAGGTCCGATCCCGCCGTCCGCCATGTCGGGCGGCGGCGGCGGCGGTCCGATGCCGATGCCCGGAATGGGAATGGGCGCACGACCGCCTCTCCCTCCTCCCCCGCCGTCGTCGTCGCAGCAGCAACAACCGCCATACATGAACGGAGGAGGAGGAGGGTCGGGCATGCCGAGCTTTGGTCGAGCACCTTTACCCCCACCGATGATGGGTCCGCCGCAACCACAACAACAACAACAACAACAACAACAACAACAACAACAACCGCAGCAGTTCTATGGTCAACCTTCTGGTCGAGCGCCACTGCCGCCTGGTTATGGCGAAGGCGGCAACAACAACGGTGGAGGTGGCGGAGGCGGCGGTGGGATGCGAAGAGGAGGGCCGTTACCGAGTCAGCAAGAATCTTTGCAGCAGTACGCGGGACCAGGAGCTGCTGGTGGACAGAGGCAATGGGGTGGTGGCGGTGGAAGCGGCGGAGGGGGTCAGCCATATCGTTACTAGGGTGGGGAGGTAGATCTGTGGCACTCGTTTACTCCTTCGGCGAGGAGCGGTCGTTCAATGCAAGTAGCTCTTGCTCTGCCCGCCACCATGATCGCTGCTTCTGGTGAGATCTTGAGACATCGTATGTGTGCGCGACCCCCTCGTGGTGGAATGCGCGCCTGTTGTCTCGGAAAAGCTCGCCTCGAACATCAGGCCCTCGTGACAGAACAGCCCCGCCATACTACGAGAGGGTCACATTACATCTAAGACAGGGAGGGATCAGATTAATAGATCCTCGGCCGTGTGAAGGAGATCAGCTCCGGTCAGGAGGTTCGAGGAAAGTGAAACAGACTCTATGCGACGTGGACCTTTTCCAGCAAATTTGCGAGTTCGTCCGTCTCCTTCTTCTCCTCGCCTGTCACGACCGGCGCAATGCCAGCCTTCTCCTTCTTCTCTTCCGCCGCCGCCACCACCTCCTCCTCCTCCTCTTCTTCTTCTTCTTCCTCCTCTTCCTCCTCTTCCTCAGGCTCTTCGAGTTCGTCCAACTCGTCCAGCGCATCCTCGTGCTCCCATTTGCCGAGCGCATCCCGGATCTTTTCAAACTGCTCCTCGGTCCCGTCTTCGCCATAGTTGCCGTTCAATTCGAGGTCGGTCAAGTGCTCGCCGTGTTGGGCGATCGCGCGCGCGAGTTCGGTCACGGCGCGGGCGTCGAGCTCGTTCGATTGGAGCTTGAGAGAGGTCAGGAGCGGGTTCGAGCCTGCGGCGAGGGTGTTGAAGATGGCGAAACCGCCGCGGGGTCGGAGGAGGCAGTCGGACAGGTTGAGGATGCGCAGTTTCGGCCATCTAGTCGTGCGTGCGTGCGCAAATACGAGAAAGGGGGCCAACACGCCGCAGCAAGGCAGAACCAGTCAGGAACGGTCTTGTCAGGCAGCTGGGAGGGGAGGGGCGAAACTCACGAAGGCAAGCTCTTGGCGATCGCTCGCGACCCCTTCTCCGTCGCCGTATTGTCCTGCAGGTCGAGCCACTGCAGGCTCGGGTTTTCCCGCAATCCGCCGACGATCGCTTCGATGCCCTCCATGCGAATCCCGTTCTGCGGCATCCGGACTTCCTCGAGAGTGCCAAGCGCGGCGAACGCTTCGGCGAACGCTTCCGACGAGCCGTTCTCGAGGCGATTCCGGCCTGTGAGCGATAATTGGCCACGTGTATCAGTCATCAAGTCGGCATGGGATCACCGACGGGGTGACCCAAGATTGGTTACGAAACGGCTCTGGCCCACTCACCGCAGACGAGCACGCGCAGGCGACTCTTGCGGCCTTCCCGTTCCGCCTTTTTCGCATTCTCGAGCAAGGCGCCGGCGATCATGGCGCCGCCTTGGGGACCCATACCGTTATTGTTGAGCCTGAGCACTTCGAGGGCTGGAGCGTTGCCGATGAACTCGAGCCTGCGAGGAATGTGGGTGGTCAGCCTTCTTCACTACGTCGATATACCTCAACATCGAGGGATGCGGGCATGCATACGCTCTCGGTGACAGATGACGGATAGACACGCGGGGACTGACATGGGTTCTGCGCTCCGTCCGCCAAAGGCATTGTCCGAGAGGTCGAGGCTGACGAGGTTGGGGAGGGTGAGGAGGGAAGTGCAGAGTGCGCGGAGGGACTGGGGGATCTCGGTGATCAATCGACCGGTAAAGATGTCGGAAAAGTCGGCAATCTGTGCGAGAGTACACGTGAGCGATCGCTCAACACGAAGGGTGAGTGAGCGGAACTGACGCGGAGATTGCGCTTCGACTCGAGCTCCTTTGCGATTGCCTCGCAGGCCTGTATCCCGAGGGTGTTGCCTCCGAAGCGTACCTCTTCGACGTCGGGGAGGGAGGCGAGCTGGTCGAGGTAGGGCTGGACGGCGGCTGCGTCGTCGAGCTTGAGCTGCTTGCCGACGAGGCTGTAGAGCTTGTCCGTTTGCTCTATTGGGATCGCAGTGTCAGTGCCCCTGGATGCTCTGCGCTGCTCGATCGGCCGACTGACCGGTTGCCGTCGCCATTTTTCGGTGAGCGAGTCGGTGGGCGGTGCAAGAGAGCGGCGCAGCCTCGAGTCGCGGCTCTCGTCTCTCACTCCTAGGCGTGTGACAAGGCACCAAGCGCAAGAAGGGCAGTATGCAGTCTGTCACAAGCTCACTACGACTCTGGTCCCTCGCTCACCCGCTCCAGTCGGCGAGAGCCTCGATCGTGCGCACTTTCGCGACCGCCGTACCCTCGACCACAGCAGAGACTTGGACGCCGAGAACGAGGAGGACGGGCGTGCTCGCGAGGAAACATGGAATGACGGCGCTCTGGGCAACAGACGGATCTCGCGTACCCGTCACCGTCCTCGAGGTGCGTCTCTCCCTCCCTCGTCGACCCCGAACTCATCAGTCGGTTCGCAGCTGACCGCACTCGCAATGGCGCGCCCCCACAGCTGGACGACGTGCAAGTCGTCGAGACGAGGACCTACCCGGCAACGAAGAAGCAACCGCCCCGGCACACCGTCACCGTCGGCTGCACCCCTCGCAAGGCCAAGACAACTTCGGCCGCCCTCCTCGGCCAGTTCCACCGAGCCGGCGTCGATCCCAAAATGAGGATCGCAGAGTTTCAAGTGACGGAAGACGCTGTCGTGCCAGCAGGTGCGTCTTTTTCTCTCGAGCCTCCCATCTTTCGCGCGAGGGCTGGCGCGCTCATTTTCCACCGCCGCCTCGGGCCAGGGACGACTCTTTCGGCGGCGCACTTTGTTCCCGGACAACATGTCGACGTTCAGGCTCCTTCGTACGTTCCGCTCCATAGTCCCGAACGCGAACCAATCGGTCTGATTCCCTAGGTGAACCCGCGCGAACGCAGGATCGGAAAGGGCTTCCAGGGTGTCATGAAACGGCACGGCTTTGCGGGCCTCCGTGCCAGTCACGGAACCTCTGTCAGCCATAGGAGTCACGGCTCGACCGGTCAGCACCAGGTGAGGCGAGAGGGACATCCCCGCCGGTCCCGCGGCGCTTCACACGCCCGAACCTGGGGCTAACAAGTCTCTTCACAATACAATACAGGACCCGGGACGTGTGTTCCCGGGCAAGAAGATGGCGGGACGGATGGGCGGCCGGAACGTGACGACGCAGAACCTGATGGTCGAGCGGATCGACCTCGAGCACAACGTCGTCTACGTCCGCGGTGCGGTCCCGGGCCCGCCTGGCTCGTTCGTGCGCGTGACGGACGCGTTGAAAAAGGTGGGGTGGAAGGCGCAGATGCGCGAGAAGCGCGGACTCGACCGCGAGAAGGGCGAGGTGCTCGAGGGCGTCAAGGGGTTGCCGATGCCGGCGGGCACGGTCGAGATGGCCGCTTCGTGGCCGAGGGACATTCAACGCGTCGGCAACTTCAAGTAGGGGAGATCATGCTGTACTGATTACGAACCAGGTCCCTCTCTCTGACTCTCGCCGCGAGGTCTTTGGATGCCGAAGGGAACGGCTTTCTCTGAATTCTGCCTCGCTCGGGTCCTTCCCGCGGGGATGTCTCAACAAAGCGGTGCACATGGACTTGCTGTCAGAGGTTGTCTTGCATGTGCAGTGTGCCGGTCCGGGAGAGAGAGAGAGAGAGAGACGAGAGATGCCGACTGGTCGACTCTCTTGCTCACTTGCGAGTCGAGTCGAATGTGAAGCTGTTAGCTGAGAGGGGGAAGTTGAGCTGGGTGTGAGAGAGCAGGCTCTCGAATCGCCCCCGAACAAAAACCTGCGCAGAGAGCGGGTTCGTGGCCGGGAGCGCAAGCGGGGAGGCCAATCCGGGGAGGTCGGTGGGACCAAATCATATCCTCCTCATACACAGGGTGAAAGCTATCGAGCGCCTCCCTCCGATAGAGGAAAGGAAAAGGTTTCGCCACTGGAACAGCCTCTGCGCTTGTAAACTTCCCTTTCACAGCTGAGAATGATGCCTATTGCCTCGGACCATGTTGGGAGGTGGGCAGGGTGTTTCTTTTCGACGATTGCTTGCGAGTGCGTGCGTTAGCACTAGCCGCGAGCGAGCGAGTCGAAGGGACGAGGAGAGAGAGCGAACTGTCGTCGCCTCTCGAGACGATAGGTCCTCAACCTCGACGAACGCGAGTCATCGCAAACGGTCTCTACGCTCTAGAAAATTATGCGTAGTAGTTTGCGAGAGACTCCCTGAAATCAGATCCGCCTGCTCGCTCCCAGTCCTAACGCCCCGGCTCGATTCCATCGCCTCGCTAACAGTCACGGGCTCGCCCCGCCCGCGTCGGGTTGACAAGTCAGCGGCGTGCGCCCCTCTCGCCGACGACACCAGCGTACAGCACACGCGACGCACAGCCTCGGTCAACTTTGCCTCGAGACGGTCACCCTTGGCTCCCGCAGCGAGTTCAGCTGGCCACAGAGACCCGCAACACCAGAGTGACGCCTCTTTCGCTCCCCCCGACACCGCCTCGTCGCCTCTCTCGTCGTACGCGTGCAGAGGACAACACACTCGCCCAGTCTAGTATGGTGAGTAAATCTAGATCACACTCCCACCGCCGTGCCGAGGTACCCCTTTCCCCTCTCTCTCTCTCTCTCCCTGGCCTCCTCCACCCGCCCTCAATATCGGCAACTGCCCGCTGCAGCCTGGGCGAGAGAAGCTGCAACCCCGTCTGGTCAAGGGAGCAAGACTGGACTGACCGGACTCTCCCCCGACCACACTCTTGCCCAAAAAAAACAGGAGCCTCTGATGGAAGGCGCGTCCCCCCTCCATCCCAGTCAGCAGCAGCAGCAACACCTCCAACAAGATCAAGACGACGCGCCCGTCCACGACATCAGCCCCCCGCCGCCAGCACCGGCTGCTGCGACCGATGCCGCCGCTGCCCACGCCAACGGCGGCAACCCCGCGTCCAGCAACCAGATGGACCTCGAGTATGCCAATCAGGTGGTCCGCGTCGACGACTGTAAGCTCCCTTCCCCTGCGTCTCGCTCGCCTCCGAGACAGGCCGTCACCTGTCTGTGTACACGCCTTCGTTCAGACGGTGTACACGTTCTCGCCGCGGAAGAGAGAGAGTCTCTGACGACGCTTCCCCATGTACGCTCCGCGCGCAGACGAGGCTTTCGCGGCCAAGCACCTCTCAGACATGGGCGAGCCGGTCGAAGACTTTCAGGTGTTCAAGTGGCCGCTCAAAGACTATCGGAGAATGGACAAGAAGCTCCTGAGTCCAGAATTTTCCTGCGGCGGTCATAAATGGTGAGTTTCTTCCTTCCTATGGAGCCACGCCATCCTTTGGCGCTGAACCTGAAGGAGTGGGGAACGCGCAGGAACATCTTGCTCTTTCCGATGGGCAATTCGAACGGTCAGGCGAACGACATGGTCTCGGTCTACCTCAACTATGGCGACCAAAAAGCGAGCGAAGGATGGCACGTCTGCGCACAGTTTGCGCTCGCAATCTCGAACCCGAACGACCCGACCGTCTATATCCAGTCGCGTGAGTGTTTCCGGTGATGGTGGCCGCCCGTGATTCCACGGCGCTCAAACTTTTTTTCGACGACGGACATGCAGAGGCGCACCACCGTTTCACGAACGAGGAGCAAGATTGGGGCTTTACGCGATTCGTCGAACTGCGCAAGCTCTTTTCCGTCTCGGAAGGTCGGACGAAACCGATCATCGAGAACGACGAGACCATCATTACGGCGTTTGTGCGAGTGCTCAAAGACGAGACGGGCGTCTTGTGGCACAACTTCCACAAGTACGATCCTTTCCATTTCTTTGCTTGTTCGCCATCTCAAACCACTGACCACGCGGCTCGTCTCCCTGCGCAGCTACGATTCGAAGAAGGAGACGGGTTACGTCGGGCTCAAGAACCAGGGCGCGACGTGCTACATGAACTCGTTGCTTCAGTCGCTGTTCTTGACCAATCAGTTCCGAGAAGTAAGGCGCACCGTTGTTCTCCATGGACGAATCGGAGGAACGTCCTAACTGACGCCCCTCCTCGCAACCCCAGGCCGTGTACCAGATCCCGACTGCGGAAGACACAACCGACACGGTTCCGCTCGCTCTGCAGCGCGTGTTCTACAACCTGCAAACGTCGGACCAGTCTGTCGGTGCGTCAAGTCGGGTGCAGTTTGGCCCCTTTTGTCGTCTCCACGCTGACGCTGAAAGATTACGCCGGCAGGTACCACCGAGCTCACCAAGTCGTTCGGGTGGAAGGGTTTCGACTCGTTCCTCCAGCACGACGTCCAAGAGTTCAACCGCGTGCTGTGCGACAAGCTCGAGACCAAGATGAAGGGGACGGCGGCTGACGGCGCCATCAACCGGCTGTTCTGCGGAAAGATGAAGAGCTACATCAAGTGCATCGATATCGAATACGAGAGCGCCCGGAGCGAAGAGTTTTATGGTCCGTCTCTGGCCCCTCCCCTCGCGGACCTAGGAACCTCCGCTCACCAAAGAATGTCTTGTTGCGTGCAGATATCCAGCTCAACGTCAAGAACTTGCGGAACCTCGAAGAATCGTTCAGAGATTACATCCAGGTCGAGACGCTGAACGGGGAGAACCGGTACAACGCCGAAGGTTACGGGTTGCAGGACGCCAAGAAGGGCGTCATCTTTGAGGAGTTCCCGCCCGTCCTGCACCTCCAGCTCAAGCGCTTCGAGTACGACATGCAGCGCGACCAGAATGTCAAGATCAACGACCGGCACGAGTTCCCGCTCGAGATCGACCTCGAGCCGTACCTCGACGAAAAGGCAGACCGGTCCGAGTCGCACAAGTACCGGTTGCACGGCGTGCTCGTGCACTCGGGAGACGTGCACGGCGGCCACTACTTTGTCTTGATCAAGCCGTCGCCGGACGGTCGTTGGCTCCGCTTCGACGACGATCGCGTCGTGCCGGTCACGAACCGCGAAGTCCTCGAGGACAACTTTGGTGGTGAGGCTCCGCTCGCTCCGAACGGTTACCCTGTCCAGGCCCCGCACCCTCAGACCGGCGCCAAGCCCCCGATCAAGGGCGCCATGAAGCGGTTCACGAACGCGTACATGCTCGTCTACATCCGCGAGACCCGCGTGCACGAAGTCCTCAAGACGATCACGACCGAGGACGTGCCGGAACATTTGCGCTTGCGGCTCGACAAGGAGCGCAGGGACGCCGAGCAGAGAAAACGCGAGCGGGACGAGCAGCATCTGTACCTGACCGCCAAGGTGCGTGCTTCTTCAAGACTCTTGACACGGCGCTGTATACCCCGCGTTGACTTCGTTCTCCTCGAATTGTGCAGATCATTACCCAGGAGACGTTCAACCAACACCAGGGCTTTGACCTCGCGACTTTCGACGACCGCACGATGCCGGCAACGCAGCTGCCGACGTACCGTGTGCCGAAGGCGCAGCCCTACCTCGACTTCCGGTCCCAGATCGCCCACGCGAACAAGATGGACCCAAACTCGATCCGCTTGTGGGTGCTCGTGAACCGGCAGAACAAGACGGTCCGACCGGACGCTCCGATCAACGACCAGGACCCGACCTTGACGATGGAAACGGTCCGCGACAAGATGGCGTCGCGGCAGAGCGACCTCAAGCTCTACCTCGAGTATATCGACCCGCAGACCAAGGCGAACTGGCAGGCGCAGCACGGCCAGGAGCCGCCCATCATGGTCTTTGTCAAACACTTTGACCCGAACAAGCAGACGCTCCGCGGTGTCGGTCACTTCTACGTCCACCGAAACATGCGCGTCATGGACCTCGCGAGCATGATCAACGAGCGCATGGGCTACCTCCCGACCACGCCGCTCAAGGTGTACGAGGAGATCAAGCCCAACATGATCGAGCTCATGAAGATGAAGGCGACCTTCTTGCAATCCGAGATCCAGGACGGCGACATTGTCTGCTTCCAGGTCGACATGACCGACCAGGCAATCGCGGACGACAGCGACCGCCAAGTCGCGTTCCACAACCCACTCCAGATGTACGACTTTTTCCTGAACCGCGTCGTCGTCCACTTCCGCCCGCGCTTCGAGGACCCGGAGCTCGAAGACTTTGCGATCACCCTCTCGAAAAAGAACACCTACGACCAGATGGCATCGTTCGTCGGCGAGCGGCTGGGTTACGACCCGCTCAAGATCCGATTCACGCAATCGAACGGGCCGAACGGTGCGCCCAAGACCATCGTCCGCCGGCAAGCCAACTCGACCGTCGCCGAGATGATCCAGCCGGGCTACATGGCGACCACGACCAACCTCCTGTACTACGAGCTGCTCGACGTCTCGATCATCGAGCTCGAGACGAAGAAGAGTCTGCGGATCACATGGGTGTCGCCGACGAACAAGGAGGAGCAGGCGCACGCTTTCTTGGTGCCCAAGAACACGACGATGCACGAGGTCGCACAGGACTATCTGCGCAAGAACGTCAAGCTCGCCGAGCAGGGAGGCACCGGCCAGATCCGCATCTTCGAGATTGCACAGGGCGGCGCGACGCAGAAAATCTTCAACGGCCCGGAGAACGTTCGCGACGTCTCTGAAGCGTCGGAACTTTACGCGGAAGAGATCCTCGCGGAGGAGCTTAACGCGGACGACGGCGAACGCGTGGTGCAGGTCTTCCACTTCAACAAGGACCCGGCGCGCGCACACGGCATTCCGTTCCGCTTTGTGCTCAAGCCGGTACGTCGCATCTCTCTTGGTGGCTTCCTTGCCACTTGCGCTGAGCGAATGTTGCCCGCTTGCAGCGAGAGCCGTTCTCGGAGACGAAGAAGCGTCTGCAGGCTCGAACAGGCACGAGCGAGAAGGAGCTGGCCAAGACGAAGTTCGCGATCATCCAGCCGACCGTGTTCAAGCAGCCTGCTCCGATACAAGACGGTTCGTTGGCTGGACTATGACTTGCACGGCCTGTGGCACGACCTGTACTTACCGCTGCGCCGTCATTTCCAGACGATGTCATAGCCGACCACCGGTGGGCCGACGACGACTTGCTTGGTATGGACCACATGGACAAGCGGCGACCTGCCGGCGAGCGAGGCGTCTTCATCCGTTGAGTTCGTCATCGACCCTACGACCACCCTGATCATGTGAAACTGATTCGACCGCCCCTCGCTTAGGATGAGACCTCGTCACGCCTTCTCCTTTCCCGAGCTCGACCCGGCTCCTCGTTCTACCATTTTCTTTGTTCAATTTTCTACGCCGTTCACTGCTTGTCCTCTCTCATCTCCAGTTCCTCGGCCTCCAGCGCTCCGAGGTTGCCTCCCCACCGGCGCAATCCTTCTCCCGCCCGCGGTTCCATTTTCACGCTCACGTCGCGGCCCCCTCTCCGGATCACCCTTTCCTCGTCGGAGTCTCGTGCTCCGTGCAGCCGTTTGCCGTTGTTTGTACCTGCAAAGACAAGATCGCATCTTTTTTGGGGCGCGCCGACGGATCCGGCCATTTTGTCTCCGAAAAAGCGGTGGGTGGTCCAATTTGTTTCCCCACGTCGGCACGGAATCTTCGCTGTTTTCTTCCGCTGCCAGTCTCCTCCCTCCGACGCTCTACACGCGTGACAGCTGCCGACATCATGCTGCACAACGCGCAAGAGCTCGACGATACTATTGCGCGTCTGACGCAGGACCCTTATCGTGATCTCCCCCGCTTGGTGGTCATGGCGGCGACGTCGGACGAACCTCTCATCTATGCAGGACGAGGGGGCTATGCCGAGCTTCCGTCCAAGCCGGTCGATCGATCGGAGCTCGAGAGAGCGGGTCAGCCTGTCACCGAGGACAGCATTTTTGAGCTCTATTCGTGCACGAAACTTCCGGCCGTGATTGCCGGTCTCCAGCTCGTCGAGCAGGGCAAGATCGCGCTCGAGGACGATGCGAGCCGCTATATTCCGGAGCTGAAGAATGTCAAGGTCTTCCAAGGCTTTGACGACAAGGAAGAGCCTATCCTCGAGCCGCTCTCGAGACCGGTGACAATTCACATGCTGCTCACGCACACTTCCGGTAGGGTTGCGGTTTCTTCTGCCCAGGAGGATCTGTGTTGACAAGATAGCACTGCTCCAACAGGCTCTCTATACACTTTGTGGGACCCGAACTTGAACCGCGTCGCCGCAAAGCTAGCCGGCAAAGGTAACGTCTACGGCCGCGGAAACAAACGGGCAAGTCTGGCTTTTCCTGCCTCTCCGCGTGCACTGGCTAACCTGCCACAATGATGACGTAGGAGAATTTAAGCGAGATCCCTTTTGCTGCGTAAGACCGCCGTCTGCTGAGGTTGCTCTCGCCAGGCTCTTTCCCTAACACTTGGTGCCGTCGAACAACAGTCAGCCGGGCGAAAAATTCTGCTACGGATACAGCCTCGACTACCTCACGCTGGTCGTCGAGGAGGTCAGCGGGCTGACCTTAGAGGAGTACTACAAGCAAAACATCTTCGCGTGAGTTCCGCTCGTGTTTGGACGAGACGTTACCTTCCAAAGCCTGACCAAATCCGCACGGCAGACCTCTCGGAATCAAGGACATCTCCTTCCTTGAGAAGGGGAAGCAGATGCCGATGGCTTTCGAAACTCCTTCGACTCCAGATGCCCCGTACGAGATTCGCCCGAACGACCCGATGTCGGAAACCCAGCACTTCGGCGGCGCCGGCCTCTCCGGCAGTCCTCGCTCATACTTGAAGTTGGTTCGCACGCTCCTCAAGGGCGGCGAGCTCGACGGCGCTCGCATTTTGCGGAAAGAGACGGTCGACCTCATGTTCAGAGAGCAGTTTGCCACGGACGAACAGCGTCAGGCATTCCACCAGATGGCACAACTCAACTTCGATCCGGCTATCCGCAAATCCGGCAAAGTTGATCCTGCTACAACGCACGGTTACGGAGGTGGTCTGCACGCTCAGTCGGAGACCGGCAAGAGCGCAGGAACTCTCAGCTGGAGCGGCATGGCGGTGAGTCCAATCTGCCTCGCGGTCAGTGTATGTTTGTGGGCTGACGTTTTCACCCCCGCTTGAACCGTTCCCGCAGAACACGTATTGGTGGGTCGACCGAGACAACGACGTCGCTGCGGTCGTTTTTACCAACGTCCTCCCCGTCGGTACTCGACGCGTGATGGAGGCCTGGTACGAGGTAGAGAAGCGGCTCTACGACGGGCTCAAGAAGTAGTCACGGTCTCGGGCTGCGCAATAAGACTTTTCGTAATACGGGCCCTGGCCATCACAGTCGAACGACGCTCTCCCAGCTGGCGTGAGGAGGCTACTGTATCTCGGTGGTGCCTCTGTAGCTAGAGTGTAAACGTCTCACGAAATGACGGGAACTAGTTGGGTCGCTCTGCTCACCCTCTGTCCACACGAGCCGAACGTGCACGTTCGGCCCCACCTGATTTGCGAACCGCAGCACGCGACCGACGCGGACTCTCTGCTCCCGGCTTCCTCCTACTCCCGCACCTGCGCTCTATTTACTTCGGAGGGCCACCACAATGCCGCCGAACACAGACACCGCATGCTCGCCGCAGATGTGGCTGCCCCCAACTCCGCAATCGAAGCTCGCTGTGCTCCCGACTTCGACGTTGCCGGTCGACCACCTTGTTCTCTTACCGCCGCCAGCCTTGCCCATCCCGAGCGAGGAGACACGGACGTACTTCGGCCGCACCGACTTGAAACTCGAAACTCTGGAGTACCCGCACGAATCCAAGTACGGAGAACCGGAAACGCTCGCGCCGGCTTCTGCCGTTCCCAAACGCCCGCGCAGGTCAGCGGCAATCGCTGCCGCGCGCAACCTGCCGCGTCAGCCGTCACCTTTTGATCTCGAGGACGATGTCGACGACGACGACGCAGCTGAAGACGACCCGTCGCCATCCGCTTCGCCGCCACCGACCTCGTCGTCCCGTGGTGCCGGCGGAAGTGGATCCTCCAAGCGTAAGGTCTCGCACTCGCTCATTGAACGACGCCGTCGCGAGAAGATCAATGACTGCCTCGCAACGCTGCGCGAAACCGTTCCGAGCCTGCGCGAAGAAGGCGAGCGGAAACTTGCACGGGCAAAAGAGCGCGGACGCAAGCGAGGTCGCGGGGACGAAGCTGGAGAGCGAGGCGGTCTACACAAACTCGAGATCTTGCAGGTAAGTCTCTGTGGCGCGGCTCTTTCGCAGCTGCTCGTCTTGCCTCCTTTGCCTCGCAAGAATACTGA
Organism: Rhodotorula sp. CC01; assembly: GCA_021654155.1. Classification (NCBI taxonomy): domain Eukaryota; kingdom Fungi; phylum Basidiomycota; class Microbotryomycetes; order Sporidiobolales; family Sporidiobolaceae; genus Rhodotorula; species Rhodotorula sp. CC01. Next base: position 728,001 of record JAKEZK010000004.1, read on the forward strand.
CCGAATCGATCCCGCGCACAGGGGACCATCGCGTACATTGAGGATCTCCGGTCACAAATCGCTCGCCTCGAGACGACAGCATTGTCAGCAGCCCCAAACCTGTCCCCGCTGCCGCTTTCAAGCGACACCACCGCCGCCGAAAAGCATCCCGTGAACGAAGTTGCGCTGCGCCAGAAGATCAACATGCCGGAACCCCATCTTTCCGACGTACTCGAGTCGTCGAACCGCTGTTCTCAACCGTCCTCCGTTTGGACAGGCAGCAACCGCAGTTCGTCGGCGAGCGGGTTCGCAGAGGTCGATGATCACGAGGCGAGCCTCCTGCTGCTCAACTTCTCTACTTCGCCAGAGCTACGTCCCGTGTTCTGAGACTTGCCTTGTGCTTATCTTTGCAAGGCGATGTAGTACGCAGTAAGAATGGTAATCTTCTGCATCCGGACAAACGTCCGGATCCTGGTTGTGCAGACAATGTTCAAGTCGGTTCGCCTTCCGTGCTCGCGACTTCTTTCAGTCTGGAGAGGCTGCACGAAAGCGGGTAGCTATTGAGGTGCCAACTCCGGGGCCTTATGGATGGTGGCGGAAACGCGCAACAAGTTGCCACTCTGAACAGTTTTCCCGACCGAAAGCAGGTCACGTGCGGTCAATTCGACGGCAACTTGCAAGACGGAGCCGGTGCCAATCGCATCTTCCTCCGTACAGGGACGCCTCGCACATACGTCTGCATTCGGCCTATCGTTACTGTCCCCAGGAAATGCAAGCCTTGCAGCGTCCGGTGCCATGCCTCGTGCGGCTCTCTCGCTTCCCCACCCTGTCTTGTCAACCCGCGAGGCGGACCCCCTCAGGCAAGAGCTTCGCAACACACGCGTCGCAGGGGGCAGCGGCTCCGAGGACGGAACGGAAGCTGCGAATGATACTGCTTGGAGCGCCCGTGAGTAACGCGTCCAGCAGATCTGGCCATCTCACTCGCTGATCGATTTACGCGGTTCTCGTGCAGGGGGCCGGCAAAGGCACACTCAGCGACTGGCTGCTGGAACGATATGATATTGATACAATTGTGGTCGGTCAGCTCTTGCGGAACGAGATCGTGAAAGGCTCAAGACTGGGAATGGAGGCGGAACGAACGATGCGAGCTGGAGGTGCGTGCGAGAATGCGCCGGACCGATTTGCAAGAGCAGCAGACTAATGCCATGGTAACACAGGCCTGCTTGCAGACGAAGTAGTCCTCCAGGTCGTCGAACCCGCGCTTGCAGCCATGAAGGACAAGGTTCGCTAATTCGAACCCCTTCGCACTCGCCGTCAATGTGCTGCTGCACAGGAACTGACGACCTCGACCTATTCATCCAATAGGACTGGATTCTGGACGGCTTCCCCCGCAAGGCTTCCCAAGCTGTCCTGCTCGACAAGCTGTTGGCCCAGACAGGCGATTCTCTCAACTTTGTCGCATCGCTCAAGGTACCGGACGAGGTCATCATCGACCGGATTGCAGGTGACTCGGTCTTCAACACCTCGCCGAGCGATGCCACACTAACAGCTCGTCACTCCCAGATCGATATATCCACCTGCCTTCGGGCCGGACCTACAATGTGGGCACTCTTTGCCTCACCTTCCATCGGACCTAACTTCTGACAGGCTCGTTGCCCTCCTTCGCAGTTGCGATTCAATCCGCCCAAAGTCGCTGGCAAGGACGATGTCACTGGCGAACTGCTGAGTCAACGACCCGATGACGATGCCGTACGTCTCGCCATCCGCCCCTTCTCGCTCAGATTGCGCGCTGATGAATCGCTGTCTCGTCAGCTTGTCGTCCGCAAGCGATTAGAAGGGTTCCACCAGGAGAATGATCCCCTACTTGCGCATTATGGACAGAACGTGCACACTTTCGAAGGCCGGACGAGCAAGGAGATTTGGCCTGGTCTCGTCGACGCTCTCTCCAGCGAAGTAAGCTTCCGGATCGTGACAGCTCCAAACGATACACAACTGACGGTAGGCATCACAGTTCCCTCGATTACCCACACGAACGCGCAGCAAGCGCGCTGGGACAGCCTAGCTAGCTCGACATGCAATTCGCGCCTTTCTCACGTTGCTTCGTCGACTCGACGGAGGAGACCAAGCCTTGACGAGCAGACTTTGGTATTTTCTCTCACAGGCCATGCTCAGGGGGTTTGGTTGTGAAGAAGAGGATTGTGGATTGCAGGCAAAGAGAGACGCGAAGCGATCCGTTTAGTCGAAGAGACCGAAGCCCTGTAAATGCGAAAAGGCGGTCAGACCAACGCCCAGGCGAGTGAGATAGCTTGACATTCAGGCACACGCACCATGTCGTCGTCGGACTCCTCCTTCTCCTCGGCCTTCTCCTCCTTCTTCTCCTCGACGGCCTCACCGGCGGCGCCGGCAGCCGGGGCAGCACCAGCAGCCGGGGCGGCACCACCAGCACCGACGTTGCTGTAAGGTGGGATGACTGTCTAAGTACGAAGCCACGCTGTCATGCTGAAAGGGGAAACCTACGTGAGGAGCTCCTTGACGTCCTTGCCCTCAAGAGCCTTGGCGAGGAGCGAGAGCCAGATCGACTCGACCTCGACGTTGGCGGCCGAGATCAGAGCGCTGAGCTTGTCAGCCTGCATACCGGGAAAGGTATAGGTCAGCATGGTGAAAGCACGGCAAGTCAGCCGACAGGGGGCGAAGAAGGTATACTGACGGTGATCTCGAGACCCTCGTCAGCGAGGATGAGGGCGGCGTAGGTGGACGCAAGCTCGGAGGAGGCCATCCTGCTCAGCAAAAATCGGGTCGAGGGCAGATGGCGGGAGGGCGCAACGAGAAGGAGCGCAACAGAGGAAAAGCGAGGGAAGGGGCAAAAGTCAGCGATCCGTTTCTCCTCGACTCGAGAGGGCGCATGGTCGTAGGCGCAAAGCAGCGCAGTATCCCTCTTCGAACCATCCGCTGCCTGTGCCACCACGGCGAGACCCTGCTCCGCCCACGGAGCCCGGCCCACCGACGCTTGACCGAAGATTCTGCGCGCCGTCCCAGCTCCTGCCTGAAAGCGTCGAGCGCTGGCTGCGCTGGAGAGCCCTCGCCGAGTCGTTGGGTACTGACGCTGTGGTGAGAGGAGTGTAGTCTTACTTCACACAAGCAAGTTTAAGCTGAGAAGCCGCAGGTGTGTTGGAGCGAGAGGCGGCAGCAGTTGGCGGGCGCTCGCGCTTCGTGCTCAGCGCCTCAGCGTGTCCACTCGCGACCCGCCCCTCAAGCAATCGAGAAAAACTTTTCATATATTTCAAGATCTTAAAGAGCGGGTATAGGGAGGGTCAGGCCGGCCGACGTGATCATCAGTCACAGCGCACGAAGCCGAGTTAGCCCGGCGGATCAAGACACATGCGATGCGGCTGCGCGTGGCAACGACAAAAACAACAGACACAGCCGGCAAAGAGCAGAGAGGCAGAGTTGCAGAGAATCCAAAGGCAGGGTATCATCACGTCATCATCATGTACAGCTACACAGTGTAGACCCGGGGTCGGCGAGCACCGCGGCGGGAAAGGCGTTCTGGCCTCAACTAGATCCTCCGCGACCGGGCGGACCTGGTCGTGGCGCGCCGGTGAGAGGCGCATCATCGAGACTGCAGAGATGTCGCCCATGGTCAGCTACCTGCGGGCGGAACCGGGAAGGGCGGAGTGCACTCGCTGGCTCACGATTTGTGACCTTGCAGTTCCTTTAGGATAGAGGGGTCGATCGGGATCACGCTCTTGCGGCGGACATGCGGTTGTTGCATGGTACCGATCGCCCTCCGGGAAGTCTCGGGGAACTGTCCATCCGGCGGCTGGGAACGAGACTGCGTCAGCAAGAGCGAGTAATTGGAACCAATCCAGTCCCCAAGGCGACTCACCAGATCGCCGTGGTCGTCGTGCTGCTCTGGAGCTTCGTAACCACCGTAGCCTGCCGTTCTTGCATCGGCTCCGGACAGCGATCCGAGAGCGACACCCCCGAGGACAGGAGGAGCCCCGTGCGGCCCATCGTCTTCGTGCTCGCCGTCGTACTGGCTTCCCATACCTACACCCATCTCCTCGTCCATCTCGTCGAAACGCGCGTCGTCGAGATCTTGCGCGTCCTGCATGGCGTTGAATGCCGGACGAGGAACCGGGTCTTCGTCGAGTAGAGATTGCGGAATCGACAGGTTCGAGAGCCTTCGATTTTGCAAGGCGATAGAACGCAGCGTGAGCCACTTCTCCTCGCGCTGCCTTTCCCGTTCCTTCTCTCTGCATGATGGGTAATAGACCGCGGGTCAGAACGTGGTGGGGATAAATAAGGCGCCGTGGGAAGTCACTGACGCCTGCCGTTGCCGCTTGTGCTCGGCGGCGCAATGTTCGAAGACGTCGGCGTTGAGGTCCATAAGCAGCTTGAGCGCGTTGTAGGCGAGGTTGTGGATTTGCCTGCGCGGTTTGTTCCTTGTCAGCTGGGTTGCAAAGACCGTGAGCGGGTACACGAGGCGCGCGTACCTGTTCCAGTGACCGTTCGAAATGGCGTGCAAGGACGGGTACACGATTGGCAAGATGACGTGAATGTTCTCGCCGATGAGATTCACGATGTACTCGTTGTTCCAATAGTACAGCGCGCGCTCCGCCACCTGCGAGTCCGGCTCGTTGAGCATCACATTCTCGCGCCTGGACAGCGGAAGGGAAAAGAAGCGTACCTGGAAGTGCTGCGAGCTGACACAGCGCGAAAGCTGGACAAAGAGCTTGACCATGATCTTTTGGAACTCGGCCGGCTCGATGACGTCCAGGATCTCCTCGACCTCGTTCAGGAACATGACCTCCTTCGGCGAATTGACCTTTGGCCAATACTTCAGCAGTCCGTCGACGACGTCGCGCGTCAAGCTGGCGTCCTTCTCGAGGAACTGGACGACGCAGTAGGCGAGCTGCGGGTGGTACAGCGCGAGGCTCTTGACTTTGTGCAGCGGGATCAGGGCGCGAGTCAGGAAGAGCTTGTGCTCCTCCTTGAGCGGCAGTGCGAAGCCGTTGATGATCGACCCGAGGATCTCGAGCAGCTCGGCGATGCCGTTGTGCCGTTCCGTCTCGTAGACGAACTGGTAGAAGACGTTGTTGATCGATCGGCGGATGAAAGCGCGCAGGTTGAGGAATTTGCCGTAGATGCGATGCAAGGTCGTTTTGAGAAAGTCTCGCTCGCGCGGGTCTTCGCTGTCGAACAGTTCAAGCAGCTGTTATGCTCCGGGAAAGTCAGCCCCCCGCCGCTTCTCTCCGAGGAAAACCCAAAGTGAGAAACTGTCGAACCTGGAGGACGAAATGCTGGTCTATGTAACGCTTAGCGATGTTTGTGTTGAAGTCGGGGCTCTCGACGAAGCGGAGGAAGAATTCGTAGACAATCTGAAGGTGCGGCCAGGCGAGCTCGAGGACGGGCTCGTCCTCTTCGGGATCAAAGGCGTCGCCGGTCGGGTTCACCGGTGGCGGAATCGACCGGAAAAGGTTCGAGGCGAACTATGTGGGACAAGACGGGAGTATCAGTACAGAGGCTCGGTCTGTCTTCTGCGCAACGACTTGCCATGTGGACCACCTCGGGGTAGATATTTTCGGTGATAACGCCGCGTTGCGTGGTGATCCAGTCGAGCATCTCTGCGAGCGTCTGACTCTTGATCTGCTTGCTGCCGACGTCGGCGCTGGCGTCGTTGAAGTCGAAGACGTGGGCGCACTGGTGCAGTTTCTGCACAAAGAGCTCGTGGCGTTCCACGATGGGCACCTCTGGAATGGAGGTGTCGAGTCGTCAGTGTTCAGGTTCACAATGGTACGCAGAGGGCACAAGTACGCACCGAGGAAGCCAGGTAACCGTTGCAGCTCGACCTTTTCGTCGACATGGACTCGCGAACTGCGTTGTTTGCGCGGAGTCCGCGCCATCGGGATCGTGTCTTTCGGCGTCGCCTGCGAACCACTCATGCCTTTGATCTTGTTAATGGCGGGCGCTTTCGGGGGCGTGTTCGGGTCGTGCGACATGCCTCCGAGACCCGCGGAAGCGATCGAGACGCCGGCACCGGGAGGCGGCGACATGGGTCCGGGACCAGCGGTGGCGGTCGCGGTCGGGAACGGCACGCCCGCAGTGCGGTGCAATCCGCCAGGCAGTTGGTGGTGAGGCGAAGACGACGGATGCGGCAGGGGGTCGGGAGGCATGACAGTCTGCTGATAGGAAGGAGGGCACCGTCAATAAAGGGCGAATCCTTTCCGCGCGTCACGCGAGACGAGCCACTTACGGTCTCGCCACTGACCACGATGGCAGGCGCCTGGCCGGCAGCGCGCGGCTGGCCGGGCACAGTCCCTTGCGCACTCGACTGCCGAGAGAGGCCGGCTCCGACGGCGGGCCCGGGACCCTGCTGGGCGACACCCTGAGGCGCGGGGCTGCTGTGGATCTGGTTCTGCTGACTGGCCGAGTGCGCTACAGACGGATTGGGCGGCGTGCGGGTGCCCGATGAGGCCGATGTTGCCGATGATCCCGCAGCCGAGCCCTTTCCGTTGGCCTGCTGCCCAGAAGGGCTAGCGTCGCGTCCGCTGCGGTTGAGCTACAGCATTGCGATGCGGAATCACATTGAAGCGCGAGCGAGGCGACGCGGCCATGTCGAACGGACGAGACACAAACGAGGGTGACACCAGGAAGACGGGGCGAGCAGGAAGGGGACGGATGAGAGGCGGTCAGCGCGCGGGTCCGACGGTGGACCAGATGAGCTGTTGACGACTCACGAGAGACTTCTTGAGCGACTTCATCTCCAACCCGAGGTTGTAGCCGCACGGGTGTACGGGTTGCGTCGCAGGAATCGGTCGTCGTGGGGTCGCGGCGGGCGGGGGTCGCAGCCGAGACGGGTGCTGTGCCAAGAGGGGAGCGCGGCTCGGATCTGTACGCGCTTCTAGTCGAACGTGAGTTTCCGGCTGAACGTCTGCCTGACGAGTGTGGCAAGCGGGATGCGGAGGTGCCGAGCGAGAGTCGACGTGCAGGGCTGCCCTCGCCTCCGCAGTCTCTCTACAAGGCGCCGAGTAGTGGATCCGGTAGGCGAGCTGAACTCGAGATGTAAGCGCGTCGACCTACAGCCTCCGAGTCTGGCAGTCCTGGTGCACCTGTCGCTGACGTGACGCCTCCGCTCCACTCCTCGATCCGACCTCGTGGAACACATCGCAGGGCACTCTCGATACTCGCGCCGCTCAGCTACATAGGCTTCCTGGTATCGTCCCTTTGGCTCTTCTCAAAGATTTACCGGCGGAGACAGGCCAGTGAGTCGCGTTCCGCTCGCGTTGACCGCCCGGCGTGAGCGATCCGGATGGGGGCGAAAGGCACATCGTGAAACTGACCATGCGGGGCTGTTGCACGCTCCTCTTCCCCCTCAGACAAGCCAGAAGTCGAACCATGGTTCCCTCCGCACAAGTCGCGCGACATCTACGTCTCGCTGCTGTCGCTCGACCCGCCGCCGCCTCGCCCCATACTCGTGGCCGCTCTGCTCCGTCGCGCGATGGACGACGTCAAGTTGATCTGGTCCATCCGCGACGCCAAGACTTCGCTCACCACGCTCCTCCAGAAGGGTCAGATCGGCGACGACCTCTGGGAGCGCTTCCTCCTCGCTGAAAAGGAACTCGAAGGAGAGATCGTCGAGGTGGTCGGCGAGGCCAACACGTTCGAACCCGGCTACGGACAGCGCATCTTCGCTCACGCGAGCGACATGGTCAGCCACGAGCGGTGGAAGGAGATCTATCGCGACATTCCGAAACAGCGCGAGGCTGAACGTGAGTGCATCGTCTCCAGATCATCCCCTTTCTCGCGCAAAGACCCGAACCCCGAAAGTTGTGTTGCGGATAGGATCGAAATACTCACATATCACGAGACAGAACAACGCGTCGACTCGGGAGTTCCGAATTCCCACGTGCTCGCTCCGACCTCGTACCTGTCCCCGTCGTCCCTGACCCTCTCGCCTTCGAACCCGCTTCCCGCAGCTGGCACTTCGCCGGCCCCCTCATTCACTACCCTGACATCGAGCACTCCTCTCGCTGCCAACGACGTCACGTCTGTTCCGCCCAGCCGCGACTCGACGCCGCGTCCCGAGTCTGCGTCGGCGTCCACTCCCTCCGCACCCGTCACCGGACCAGACTCGCTCGGCGTGCAACCGGCGACTGCGCAGCCTGCGCCAGCTTCGAGTACACTTTCGCCAAAGAAGCCCGCTGCCGCGACCGACGACATCACGTTGCAGGCTGGCAATGGCGACGCCGCCCCGTCAATTCCACCAGTCCCGGCCTCTAAGACGCCCTCCAGCACCCCGAAAAAGACGCCGAATAGCAAGAAGGGGAAGAAAAAGCCTCAGGTCAAGGGTGGGCGATAGGCTGTACATGTTCGAGAGCCGAATCGTCTTCGAGCCGCTTGGAGGTGAAGCAATGCAATCGATTTCGCAAACACCACACGCCCGAAATGCCTGCAGTCACTATTAACAGAATCGTTGTACCAACGGGGGCAATGGTTTTGGAGCTGGCGTGGTGACGGAGTCCTAGCCTGTAAAGCCAACTCCCTGGGGACTTTATGCTTTGGCGGACCGCCTGCTTCGTCACAGCCAGCGCTCTTGTCCTTCTACTGGCACATCGCGTCGGTCGCCTGCAAGTTCTTACACGTCCCGCGTCCTTCGCTGCTGAAAAGTCGCAAGTGGGGCCGGACATGGGTTCTCAAGATAAGGCACGGGCGGGCAGCGTACGCATGGACCAGGTGGTCCTGTTCGGCGGTAAGCAATCTGATGCTCGATCTGCAAAGTGGCCCGGCAGCTGACGAACCGGCTTACGCAGATTCGATAACGCAGGGCAGCTGGATGCCAGGCGGGACCGGTGCGGCTCTGGCGCACGTCTACCAGCGCAAACTGTTCGTCTCTGTGTCGCACGTGCCACGGCGAAGCCCTGACGAGACCGGTCCTGTTGCGCAGAGACGTAATGAATCGCGGCTTTTCTGGTGAGCCCACGGGTTTTCCCATTGCACCTTGTTTGCCGAGAGCTGACGCGCCTGACAGGCTACAACAGTGCGTGATACTCTCTTTCCACCCTCCCGAAAATCGCGCCTGACCGCCTCGAAACAGCGGAATGGGGTCTGCAAGTCTTGCGCCAGGTGGGAAATTATCATCTTGCGCAGCAGGCGCTCTAGGGTTAACCTGCCTTACCCGCCCACTTGCTCCTACAGTTTCTTCCCCGGCGCGACGAGGAGCTGCCGAAAATCGCTCTGTTCTGTGTATGGTTTGGAGCCAATGATGCAGCCCTTCCACCGAGTCCGCAAACAGTGAGTGATTTTCTACGCCGCCACGTCTGATGGTCGGTGATTATAGCTTCACAGGCGGTGTGCTGATCCCCTTCATGTGTACACAGCTGACTCTCGCCGAGTTCAAGACGAACCTGAACAAGATTCTGGATCTGCTGCGGTCGCCGGAATCGCCAAATTACTCGCCCGAGACACAATTCGTCTTGATCACCCCGCCTCCTGTCGATGCCTCGACGCGCACAGCCGATCTTGCGCAGCGTGATCCGCCGCGAAGTCCCGATCGGGATGCCGAGCGCACCCGACAGTTCTCCGAGGCAGTCAAGGAGGTTGCGCACCAGAGCAATCTGCCGGTACTGGATGCGTGGTCGCTGGTCGACTCTGCCGCCAGAAACGACGGGGGACTGGACAAATACCTCAACGACGGACTGCACCTGACCGCGGCCGGCTACGGGGTTGTCACAGCTGGTAGGATGACTCTTTCACCTCTTCGCCGGCGATTGCGCAACAAGCTCACATGTTCCGACATTCTTGCCGCTGCCAGGACTGTTCGCGCTCATCGAGTCAGAGCTGCCACAGCTACACTGGTCGCGATTGGACCAGGTTTTCCCGCACTGGACCGATTTCATCGCCCCCGAGTTGCGCTCCTGAGCCACCCGTCCCGGCCATCTGAAATTCCATGTGGTTACCTGATCCGAGCTCTCGCCTCCTTGATTTTTTTTCCCCAACGAAACATCCTGCGTGCCTTGTCGAATTGTGTTGCGAAGGAAAAGGGAGCTCTCGAGCAGTCGATCGGTGGTGACGCGTGACGAAGGAGACTCTTCTTCAACCCGTCGATGTCTTCCTACTCAGCTCGCTTTGGGACGGAAGGCGGCTTGCATCCGTCTCTCCTGATCAACGTGACGCATTCCGCGACAGATCCGCCGTGCGACTTGTACACGTTCGTCGACCTTCCCCCCACATTCATCGTCGACGAGTACCAGCTTCAGCGACTGAATCGCGCAGGCAGGCTTGCACGGACGGACACCGGTGATGGCGCCTCTTTCGACTTGGTGCACGTCGAGGGGCATGTGGATCTCGAGGCGCCGGCGTGGCGTACAGGCCCGTCGAACGTACTTTTGCGACTCGGACGAACGAAGACACGACGACGACGCAGGCAGTCTACGCCCGCTTGGGAGGTCTACGACATCCCTTTACACCTTCGGTATCAGGCGCCACCTTGCTCTCAAGCGAGTCTCGATCACCCAGGCTACCTCTCTCTGAACGTATCGACCCCAATAGTGTCCTGGGCCTGCCCACGAAACGGTGCGTCAACCCATGGACCACCTCGACCCTGTTAATTTCCGCTGACGAAACTTCTCGAATAGGCACTCCTGCAAACAAGGTCGCCGAAGCCGACGTCTCGGGCGCGCGTTGTCCTCCCTTCCTGCATTCTACACATCCAACTCTCGTCGACGCCAACTTGCATTGTCTGCCTCGGGGGGGAGGTCCGTCATCCCGCTCCCAGACAGCAGCACCCGCCGTGATGACAATGAAAGCTCCCGTTGGGGATGTTGCCGATCTGCCACTGGTGGAAACGGTTACCACCGCGATGATGTGGCTCTGCTTCCTCTGGGTGACGAGCATAGCTTTGCGGCCAGGACGACAGCCTCACTCTTCTCTCCGGAAACATTGAAAGGGGCGGTCTTGCGTAGGGCATGTCTGCATTGCGAGGAAGTTCGGAGTCGGCGGATCATCCCCAGGACGTCCACCTCAACATTGAGTACAGTCATAGATACAGGAAATGCGAAACATTCGCGAGGGAATAGTGTCTGTGGCGAGAGCGACGTTTGGTCATAGTACGCTGCATTTGACTTTTCGACGTCGCATGCTGCGGCCGATCAAGGTTGTCCCCTTCATCGCCTCACGCAAAGCCAGGTCAAACACCTCCTCAACCCCGACGCCAGTCATCGCACTGACTTCTGCGTACTTTGCTCCCATTCGTCGTGCCGCGGCCGCTCCTTCCTCGTGAGTGACGGGATGGCGACCCTGAGCTCGTAGCAGAGCCACCGCATTCTCGTCCCGCCGCAAGTCGATCTTGGTCGCGACCAGGATGACAGGCGTGCCCTCGCAGAAATGGGTGACTTCAGGGTGCCACTGTAAGTGAAACAGTCAGCGCTGGCTTAGGCTCGGGAAGGCTCGGCAGAGATGTCTGCCCATCAGGAGACATACCTTGTCCTCGACATTTTCCAGGCTGACCGGATAGTCGACCGCGAAACAGATGAGCAGCACGTCGGTCTCGGGGTACGACAGAGGTCGTAATCGATCGTATTCTTCCTGTCCGGCGGTATCCCACAGCGCAAACTCGATTATCTTGCCTTCGAACGGCTTGTTGAGAACGCTGTTCCGTTGTGGTCAGCATCGACGCGCTGACGCTGATCACCTCGGGCATCATTTTGCTCACTAGTTCTCGAACACGGTCGGGACGTAGTCCTGCAAAGAGGGGACGACGATGATCAGTGTTTCGAGAGCGACCGAGTCGCGCCTGAAAGTGGAAGCCTAGCTCACAGTAGGAAACCTCCTCTGCGAGTACACGATCAAGAGGCACGTCTGCGAAGTTACGTCCGTCAACTTCACGTGATAAGCTCGTGGAAGAGCGCCAGGCATGCCAGCGTACCTTGCCAACTCCTCCGTCGCCGACGCAGGTCAGCTTGACCTTGCAGTCTGGCCTAGCCACAGGCATTGCCTGACTCTCCCCCGATGACATCGTCGACTTGTCGAGAGACCACGACGGGACCAGCGTACGGACAAGATTGATCCGGGCGGGCGGCGAGGCGAGAGGATCCCAGAGTCACGGCAGACTTGGGCCGGCAGATGACGCTGAGCGGGTTCCTGGCTGTCGGCAGAGTGGTGCAGTGACCTTTTTCAGTCGTCGGAGTGAGGGAGAGACGAGAGCTGGGTCGTCCAACATCGCCCGACTCCGTCCGCTTTTTCACGCCGCGACGCGTCCGGGTTTGTTGGCTTCAGGCGCGCCGCTCGTCTGCCCGACTGCAAGCACTGCGCTGTAGGCTTCGGCTTCTCGAGAACAAACCGCCGCTGGCTCGCTGCTGGCCAGCTCCCGGCATGTCTGCCGTTGACCCGACTCGGAGTGATGATGTCAACGGTGCGTCGAGCGGCCCTCCTAAGACACTGCTTCCAGCCCTGATCGTTGACGTCTGTGTGCACTCCGTACAGTGCGAGAGGCGCGCCTGGAAGCGCTCGTCAATGTCCTGGGGTTCGCCGACCTTGACGATCTCGAGAACTTTGTCTTCCTGCATGGCAGCGTCAAAGTCGTCCCGGTGACGCAGCGCGACACGCTGCCGCTCGACGAAACGCAAACACAGGCCACTGAGGAACAGCACATGCGGCGTCGCCTCGCCCGCCTCCGCGAGAACGCGCAGCTCAAGACCGACTTGAAACGCGCCAAAGCCGATCTAGAGTGGCACAAGCTGGAACTACAACGCGAACGAGCTCGCAGCGAGGCGTTGGCCCAGGACAAGATTCGTCTGTTGGACGCGCTGGCCATCGAAGCCCCGGGCAGCCTCGAAGCAGACGGAAACGGTAGCCTCCCGGCGCCCTCGCTTTCCGACGCACTCGCCTCCCCACGCCTCGATCCCGCTCGCCTAAGGGCGGTATCGGAAGGGCGCGCTGCAAATGAGCCGCAGAATACTGCTGGCAACGTAGTGGCGGATCAATCTCCTGAGCGACCGTCAGACCGCAGTCCGTGGGGAGATGGCAAGGTTCCGACCAGCGCTGCGGATGAAGGCTCTTCCGCTTTCGGGTGAGTCGGTCACTCGCGCAGAGATAGCCAGCACGAAAGCTGACAGCCTTCTGCGACAGCCGAGTGGAAGCAGCACCCGCCGATTCCCTCCAACAGGTCACGCTTTCTGCCTCGCGAGAAATGCCTGAAGAGGTGCACACTACGTCGAGGACGGGACGCGAGACTCGGGATGCTCCAGTTGAGGCAGCCGTGAACGACGACCGTCGGTCAGAACGGCCGGTCCCCACACGTGGAGTCGCCAACGAGGCTCATGAGCAAATCGCACTCACGCCCATTCGCACGCCCCTTCCCAACGCGGCGATTCCGTCTGGGCGCCGCGCCGACGACCCGTTTGCGTCGACGCTGCGCAAGATCTCCCTGTACCCGAAACTCTGGACGAAGCACCGGGAGTTTCGCGAGGCGGTTCGGGAAGCGCAAGAACGCCTCTCGCAGCTGGAAGGGCGCTTACTCGTCGCGACGGACACGATCCGGTCAGCCGTGCTGGAGAATTTCGGACCAGCTCCAAGTCGTCTCGACCTCGATGCCTTTCCCGATGCACCCGAGCTACCCGTCGAGGCAGATCGACGCTTGGCCTACGTTCGATCTGTCGATTTCGAGGCGCTGTACCACGCCCTGCATGATCAAGAGCAGAAACTCAACCGTCAAGACGCACTCGTCCGCCGGTGGATCGCGTCGGTCGATATTCTGCTCGCGGCCGTTACCACTGCTGTGCCTCGCGCGGGCCTAGCCTCTCTCCAAGACGCCCGCACGCCTGAACCGTCTGGTCTCGGCGCAATCCGCAAACGCCGTCGCGTGACCGGTCAATCGATCGCCGGTACGCCTGCCGGATTGAGGACGACCGCCACCGCGGACGAGTCAAGTCCCGCCCCGATTGACCCCACCGCTGCTCGGACAAGCACTGCCCCCGGGACCACGGCTTGCTTCGTGCTGCAGGCTGCCGATTTGCCGCAGACAGGGCCTAGTCAGTACCGACTACGGCCGTCGGGTGCGCCTGACGTCGCAATGAAGGACGCTTCGCCTCTTTCCGCCAGGATCGCCGCTCAGGTCGGAGGACCGCTCGAACAGATTAGCGTGGTCGCGGGTGTGCCCGGACAGCCCTTATCGAGTCAAATTTCCCGGCAAGCACCGAGCCGGCGGGCATCGATGGATGAGAATGGATCTCCATTTGCGTCGGACATGCGCGGTCCTACGCGCGACGACTTGCAATCGTCTTCGCCGCAAGTCACGCCACCCCGCGGAGCACTGCCCCGGTCGATCAAGAGGCGTCGTTCCAATGCGACCGCCATACCATGCACCGCTTCTCGGGCATCTCCCGATACGAGTGAGAGCGATCACAAGCCGTTTGGCCACGTCGGCGCGCCAACTTGGCACACTCCCCTCATAAATGCGGACGCTTACTTTGTCGCAGCTGCCGGCGACACCTCCCACGACCTGCGCAGCAAGTCGACGAAAGCACCGGACACCGCCATACTCGCCAGAGTCAAATCGGAAGCGTCCCAAGTGGTCGACAGGGCGGACCGCCATATTGACGATTCCGCACCTGGCTGTGACGTGCGACCGGAAGCCAAACCGACTTTGTCGCCGGCCGCCCGAGTCAGCTTGTCACCGGCAGATGTGTGGTTCGACCTCGATGCGCCGACGCCGCCTGCTGTGGACGAGGAGACGCGTAAGAAGCTCAAGAAGCGGAACCAGCTCAAACGCAGACGTCGGCGCGCCGGGTGAGTCGTGATCTCTGACCCACTTACCTCAAAGTCGCTGACCCCGCCTTGCTTCGTAGCGGGCCAAGTCTGGAGAACGTCGGCACGGCGGGTGTCTCCGGTACTGAAGCTGTGGACTCAGCACTCTCGAAGCGCAAGGCCGAACGACAAAAGATGATCGCCGAGGCATGCGAGTCTTGCACAGCTGTCAGTTCCTCGCCGGCTCGCCGCGAAAAAGAAAAGAGAGAAAAAAAGACTGATTGACCAAAACCTGTTTCCGTCTGCAGTACTATCGACGGGCTGGGAAACCTGTGAAGTGCACACATGTTGCGGGTGACTCGGCACCGCACTACCTCGCGATCAGGGCACGCAACATGGAGGAGCGTCTGCAGGACAGTGGGAGGCACCGCGTGAACCAACCTTGTACGCATTTGACGCGTGCAAGGCCATGAGAGTTGGTTCGATTGCTGATTGCGGCTTTACCCGTGACAGCCGAAGCAGCTCCGCTAGATTACTGGCAGTTTGGTGAGCGCCGTGGCCCACTGCCAAGACGGCGTCTCGGTATCATTCTCGGCTGACTTGCTCATCCACAGGTTTCCCGTCGACTCAAGAAGTGGAGGATTTCAATGCTCGAGCGAGGCTAGCGAGGGCCCGCAATGCGAAACAGTGAAGAAGAGCTCCCGCCGAATCGTACCGCAATGAAAGCTTGACATTTCCGCTCTTCTTTGCGTCATGAATATCTATGTTTGCAAGTGTACGGTCGGGGCAACTACGAGCTCGATCGGGACGCATCAAGCCTGCGTCGAATCTTCGCCGTATGCAGACTCGTGGATGGCGACCGCGCGGCCGGACGGGTCGGCAG
The DNA here is from genome assembly GCA_021654155.1 of Rhodotorula sp. CC01. Classification (NCBI taxonomy): domain Eukaryota; kingdom Fungi; phylum Basidiomycota; class Microbotryomycetes; order Sporidiobolales; family Sporidiobolaceae; genus Rhodotorula; species Rhodotorula sp. CC01. The sequence goes on from JAKEZK010000004.1 coordinate 743,608, forward strand.
CGCAGCCCCAGTCCGCGCGGGGGATCCAGCGGACGGCAGTCTTGGCAGCAGCCTCGGACGGGAAGTGCTGCTCGAAGATCTGACGGATGAGGTAAGCCTCTTTCGTTTCCGGGGTGTCGAGAGGGTAACGTTCGGCGGCAGCGGCCATTTGCTCGTCGGTGACCTTGGAGGCGGCGTGGTCCTTCAGTCCGTCGATCCAAGAGTACCCGACGCCATCGGAGAACTGCTCCTTCTGGCGCCAGAGAATCGAGTCGGGGAGGTACGGCTTCTCGCCCTTCGGACCGACGTCGAATGCTTTGCGCAAGATGTACTTCTCCATGATCGGGCGGCCGTCGGCGTCGCGTTGCTGCAAAGTTCCCTTCGAGAACATTTTTTGCTCCGGGTCGATGTTGAGCGAGACTTCAAGGAACTCCTTGTCGAGGAAGGGCACACGGGCCTCCAAACCCCAGGCCATCGTCGACTTGTTCGCGCGGAGGCAATCGGCCGTGTGCAGGTTCTTGACACGTCGGATGCACTCCTGGTGGAAGGCGTCGGCGGTCGGTGCCGCGTGGAAGTAGAGGTAACCTCCGAAGATCTCGTCCGAACCCTCGCCCGACAGGACCATCTTGACGCCCATAGCCTTGATCTTGCGCGAGAGCAGGTACATCGGAGTCGATGCGCGAACGGTGGTGACGTCGTAGGTCTCGAGGTGGTAGATGACCTCCTCGACGGCGTCGAGACCTTCCTGGACAGTGAAGGTGTACTCGTGGTGGGCAGTGCCGAGAGCCTCGGCAGCGACGCGAGCCGCAAGCAAGTCGGGAGACCCCTCGAGACCGATCGAGAACGAGTGAAGACGCGGCCACGAGGTCAACGTCGCAATCTCGTCCTCGTCGTCGGCGCCAACAGTGCCGTCGCTGGAAGTCTTTCCAGACGACCGCTGCGCCGCGGCGACCTTTTCGGTTTCGCGCGCAGCGATGGCGGCGATCAGCGACGAGTCGAGGCCGCCGGAGAGCAGGACGCCGTACGGGACCTCGGACATCAATCGCTTCTTGACAGCCTTCTCGAGGGATTCCCGGAGGACCGTGTAGTCGACCGGGGTCTTGGGGATCGCCGCCGCGTCGACATCGCCGTTCCACCACGTCGGCTCAAAGTACCGGGTCGTCTTGCCAGTAGCCGAGTCGAAGACATGGCCGGGAGGGAAGGAAATGACCTGGTCACACTCGTCGTGAAGCGCCTTCAGCTCCGAAGCGAAGTAGACTGTGCCCGGACGCGACGAGTTCCACCCTTGGTAGAGTGTGGTGATACCGATAGGGTCACGCGCGGCAATCATGCGAGACGGTGTCACCGACGTGTCGAGGAGAACGAAGGAGAACATGCCGTCGAGCATCTTGCACAGACCGGTGTCATGCTCCTTGTACTGCAGGTTGGCCGCAGGGTGAGTGACGAGCAGCGACATGCCACGTCTCGAAAGCTTGCACAGGTGTTAGATACGTACCAGGTGCATGATGACCTCGCAGTCCGAGTGAGTCTTGAAGACGGCAGGCTGCTTGAGTTGCTTGCGGAGGGTCCGGTGGTTGTAGATTTCGCCGTTGACGGCAAGAAGGATCTTCTCGTCATCGGACACTAGAGGCTGCGCGCCGGTGTCTGTACGCGCACACAGCCGTACGGTGGCAAACCGAGTCAGCTCACATACCAGGCACCGCAAGCGCTTCGAACGGGTTCCTGGTCGATCGCCACTGTGCCACCAAGCGTCCCTGGCTCCAGAGGCTGGAAAGCTTTACGTACCGACACCGACAATGGCAAGTCGCTCATGGACCAAGATCGAGTTGTCCGTCATCCTGCATCCCGACCAGTCGGGACCGCGGTGCCGCAATCGCTTGGAAAGCGCGATGGCGCGAGCGCGGAACTGGGGAAGGTCCTTTGGGGAGTAGGCGTGTGCAGCAAAGATTCCACACCTGTCGACAGGCAGGGACTGGTGTCAGTTATCGCAAGCGCGGCAAAGGCCGGAGGAAGCGTTCGGAGTTCGGGGCTTACATCTCGGTCGAGGGCTTGCGGAGGCTGGGTCTGGGAGTAGAGACAGTGGTTCCTCTGGACGGCCACTCGAGGGTAAGGTCTAAAGGGGAGGACTCGAAAGGGTAGAGAGAGGGTGGCGGAATGGAAAAAGTCGATCTCGGTCGAAGAGAATTTTTTTGACTCGCGCGCCCCGAAAAGGCTCGGCCGTCCCCGGAAACCTATTCCCTTGTAATGCCTGGTTGCCCGCATTACAAAGACCCTTTTCTTTCCGCGGGCAAGCAGTTCCGTCATTCAACCTCTCGTCCCGTCCTGGCTAGATCGACAGTCGACCGGACCCCGACTGCCTGGCACAGATCCCTTGCCGAGTGCCGCTTGCCAAGCACACACGCGCACCCTGCCTCCCGTTCGACGCCTCATGGCGGCACGCGCGGATCGACCACCGCCATCGCGACTGGTGTCGCCGTACCCGCCTCCGCCGGCGACATCTGTCGCGCAGATAGGCGACCTCTTGCGGCGACTGGCAGTCGCAAGTCTCAAGTACTCTCCACTAACCGCCAGGTTCTATGCTGAGCGTGCGCTGAGCCTCCAACCGCTGTCGGAACCCGCGACTTGCCTCCTCGCCAAATGCCACCTGGCTCTAGGGAGTCCGCACGAGGCGCTGTGGCTCCTACGCCAGCCAGTCGCTTTCACTCCCGTCACGAGCGGTGGAACCTTCAAACAGCCGCAGGCGACGACCTCTTCGGGTCGGCTCATTCTGTCGGCGAACGAGTGCAGCCTTCGGTGCGCGCGACTTTACGCCGAGGCGTGCAGGGCTCTCCGACGCGACCAAGAAGGTCGACAGGTCCTCGCCCAGGTGACTCGCCCTGGCGTCGCTCTCGCTGCGGTGCTGCCGCTCGAGGGACCGCCCAGCATCGCGCAGGGCGTGTTGGCTACAGTGGCGGACGAGCCCGTCGAGGTCGAGCTGGAGTTGGCGAGGTTGGCGCAGCGTGCCGGAGAGACGGATCGTGCCATCGTCGGCTATCGGAAGGTCTTGTCGAGGTGCCCGACCTGCTGGGAGGCTCTGGAAGCTCTCTGCAGCCTGGGAGAGCCCCCGGACGTCGAGACTCTTCTACCCGCCTCGACTCCCACCATGCGGCCTCGTAGTTCGCCTCGAGAATCCGTCCCGGTGGCGTCCGTCGGCGCAGACCACCTTCCGAGCGCCTCCCAGACTGGTCCGCAGCCCCTCACGCCTTCGCAGAACGTCGTGGTGAACGCTCCGGTCGACTATGTCCACGCTACACGTTTGCGAGGCGAAACGTACGGCCCTGGTCTGGTAACTCCGATCGAAGTGTCTCTAAAGCCGTCGGGCGGCGTCGGGTGGGAAGTCAAAGGCAAAGGAAGAGACGCTGCCGGAGCACCGCCCCCTCTCCGTCGCGTCAATCCGGGGCAATACGTCGGATCGCGGTCGACAAACGAGCAAGACGAGTACGTGGACCAGCAGTCACAGTGTTTGTTTTCGAGACCTTGCTGAACCAAGTGGCGCTCCAGTTCTTTCGACACGACGTTCTATCCTGCCACCGGGACATTGTCCTTCGCTCCGATCGCCAACCCGACTTCCGGCACCGCGCAGAACGATACAGCCATGTCGTCGATGCCGGCCGCTGCTCGACTACGACCGAAGGCCACCGGCGTCAAGCGCACGCGTGCGGGCACCCTTGCTCCGGCGTCGGCACATCTGTCCAACACGCTCGATTCGACGGGCGACGAGGATACGCGGCGACCTGGTCAGCAATCGCGGCGCACCGCCCGCAGCGACGGCAAAGCACGTCGATCCGACTCGACAGTGGCCGGAACGACCCGTCGGTCCAGCCGACTCTCGAATGCCGTGCCGTCGCAGAATGACGGGAGCGTTTCGATGCTCGCATCGCGGTCGCAGACAAGCCTCAGTAGCTCGCGCACCACGGGACTTTCGCGAGAGAAGAAACGGTCGAAGGCGACCGGAGCCGGCCCGTCCGTCCGCTCCGATAACAGCGACCTTCTACCCTCGAATTCCTCCTCACCTAATCCTCGATCGCCAGATGTCGCGACGGCCACGTCCAATCTGCGCGACGCTGCCGCCACCGAAGACGGCGCGTCGTACGAGGAGGCAAAACATTATGTCTTGGCGGTCCTGCGTGGGTTTGCTCACGCCCTCGTGGCCCTCAGCATGCACCGCCTTCCCGCAGTCACAGACGCCATCGCCACTCTGCCCCTCGAGCAGTCTCGCTCGTCTCAAGCCGCGTCCATCCTGGCGCATGCCCATTTCGAGGCCATGCAATATGCCGAGGTATGTCGGGTGTCTCTTCTCGGCCCGCAGCTCGCCCACGAGCTCACTCGCTCGCCCCCAACTGTGCAGGCAGCGAACGCTTTTGCGCAAGTGCGCAGGTATACTCCTCACAGACTCGAGGGTATGGCCGTCTACTCCACGACGCTCTGGCACCTTCGCCAGGCCACTGCGCTTTCACTCCTCGCTCAGGAGCTCCTCGCCGTCGCGCCAGATCACGCCGCGGCATGGATCGCATCTGGAAACGTATACTCCAACGTCGAAGATCACGCCAACGCTTTGCGGTGCTTCCGTCGAGCTGCGCAAGTCGACGAAGACTGCGTGTACGCCTATACGCTAAGTGGCCACGAGTGCGTCCTCCTCGAGGAGTGGGAGCGTGCTTCGGGCTTCTTCCGCGAGGCGATCCGTCGCGATCCTCGACATTACAACGCCTGGTCAGTCCAGCTTCTCTCCGCTCCGACGCTTCTCTGCGTACTTGCAGCGCCATAACGCGTATTGCGTTTTCCAGGTTTGGCCTCGGGAACGTCTACCTCAAGACAGGCAAGACCACCCTCGCCGAGTACCACTTCCGCAAGGCCCTGCAGTTGAACCCGTCGAATGCCACAATCGCTTGCTGCGTCGGAGCGGTGCTCGAGAAGCTCGGTAGGCGGGCGGAGGCGCTCGACATGTACGATCAGGCGAAAGCCGTGGCTCCTGAATCTTCGCTCGTCCGCTTCAAGCGTGTTCGCTTGCTCGTCCGGATGCAGAGGCACGAGGTGGGTACCTTGTTTCGTCACTCTCCGCATGAGCATACGATGCTGACGATGCCTGTTCCCGTCGGGTACACAGGCCGCCGAAGCGGACCTGCTCGCGCTGCAGCATCAGGCGCCGACCGAACCGAACGTTCTGTACCTTTTGGGGCAGCTTCACCGCAATCTCGGCCGACGTTCAGAGATGCTGCGACTCTTTGCTCAAGCGCAGGATCTCGAACCCCGCTTCGCGAGGTGCGTTTTCTGCGTGGCGGCCCGTGATGCACTCGCTGATTCTTGACACACACCCAATAGTCTGATCCGCCAGCAGATCGAGCAGGAAGGAGGGGCCGGGATGGATGTCGACGAAGTGAGCGACACAACCAGCGGTGGCTGAAGTTTGGCTCGAGCGGGACCGCATTCTTGGTAGCTTCTTGTTAAAATCTGTCGGATACGATGTTTGGGTGTGGCCTGGGTGAAAAGGGAAGTTGGCAGTTGCCCGGCTGTGCCCTCCATTGGGACGAAAAGGGAAGTTGGCAGGTGCCCGGGTACTGCGTTGGTTTGGTTGGCTTACGTCATAAAAAAACTTTCCCCGACGGGGAATCGAACCCCGCTCGCGGCTGTGAGAGAGCCGAATCATAACCACTAGACCATCGAGGACTTGATAGCAAGGAGAAACAAAATAGCTTATATTCAACATGTGACTATAGCACCACGGTGGGTTTCCACTCTGCAGCGGGGTTCAGACGCAAATGCTGTCGGTATTCTGCCGGACTGCTCCGCGGCAATGGGGAATAAAGTTGACTTGCCTGTTTGTATCCAAGGGTTCTTCTAAGGATGTGGTAATGGCATAGGACTGGCATGTTATGATGCATGTGGGGCCCTGTGTGACTCTCCAGGCAGTTGGCACAGGGGGTGCTTGGGAGAAAGGAAGGCTTGGAGGTTGTGCACAACTGTCCTTTGCCCTGACCGCACTGTGACCTGTCAAACCCAGGCACAGCTTCCAGGATCCTGTCCTGCCGTACTGTCTTTGGAAGGAGCCTATGCAGCAGTGTATTGTACCCTGAACGCCAACCTCTCAAGCGTGTTGTTAACCTGGTGGCAAAGGCTGACAAGCTATTTGTGCCACGCGGAGATCCGGAGGCTCCTCGCCAACTCGTTCATCAAGGACTCCCCAGATCTGAGTCCTCGTTCTCTCTGACCTTTGCTGACTTGACCTGACGCCTAGATTACTATTGTACTAGTCAGTTCAAGATCAAGATGCAAGAGGGTTGAGGATTACAATTGCTCAGTGGAAGTTGAATGAGGGATTTTGGGAAGACTCCGGTGTCATAGCTCCGCCTTTGGGCTCTTCTCCTTGCCTCCACCCTTGCTACCTGTGACACTATGTCTGTTCAAGTGCTATGGCTGAGTCTTGAGTGGTGCTATCCTCTGACAGCAGAGTGACTCCACCTTGCTCTCTGCTTGAGACAGTGCCCTCTGCAATTCACCGGCAATGCATTTCCTACAGGGCACGCAGGTATGGTCAAGTACACTGTACTTAGCTTGTATGGTACCAAACAAGACAACATGGAATGTAGAGTGTCAGTCCGCCTGGGTTGATATAGGTACACTGAGGATTCAGGAATCCCATTTCCGGTCATGTCCAAGCTATAGGAAGTCATGTAGACACAAGTGCGTGTGTGCACCCATAGGGTGTAAGAACAGAGGAGGGAGAGTAAAGAGAGATAGATATGGATATATTGAGAAAGGGAAAGGATGCGAAGGTTAAAACTCCAAACTAAAAGCATGCAGTCACAGTAGGGCAAGTCAAACCAACTGGGTTGGCAAGGAAAGGTAAAAGCTGCCTTGGTAGCTGGTGGGCCACAGAGGAGTAAGGTGAAGATGGGCCTACCCTGAGGTTTTCAGGGGCAGTCTAGAAAACAAACCTCAACTTGCTATATTATCCTGGGAAACATGTTGCTGAGATTGATGGTTAATTTGAGCTTCCACCCTCCTTTCCTTTGGTGAGCCTTATACTGGAAGGACGCGTCAGAGTGTCCAACACCAACCACACTGCACAGCCAACAAAGTAGGACTCGTCAGCTGTGGCAGGAGGTCAAGAACAGAAGTATCGCGTGAAAGCAACACGAGGTCGGCTCAGCTCTCTTCAGCCGGCTGCCTCCCCTCCACCGTCCTGCCTCATCTCTGTTGTAAGGCCCGTGGGCCTTACATTTACTTCCGGGTATTACTCCATGTTGAACTACTCAGCTCCTCCTGCTCTCTTTTACCTGTTGGATGTATAAAGCCTGCCTTTGTCATACTGACAACCTGGTTCTCAGTCCTGATGACTGCCAGGTGTGCCCCTTTGGCTCCACCCGCACTCACACCTTCAGAGTCACGGTCCCATGCTAATTCCTCTTCCTTTTGCTCATTCTTTTTGAGCCTTTGCTAATTTTGATCTCTCCCCAAACCATACACTACACTCGTCCTCACAATCAAGATATCTACAGGGCTTCAAAGGTGTTGGTGTTGAGCAGGAGTTGATGGTTGCTCCAGGTTAAATGGGAGGCCCACTTTGTGTAGAATACCGCTCTGCTTGACCTCACCACTCCCTATGTAGGTCTGGCCAATGTCTGGCATTCCTAGCACGCCCAATATGAATGGGCTATTGATCTCTCTTAGCATTTATGCTCCTTATCGATTTCATCCTAGTTCAATGTCACATATGTACTGCTCTCCTGCTTGAAAGATTACCTTTCAAACTGGTTCCTGTTTCCTGATGGTCAGCAATCTGTTCAAGAGCTGTGCATTTCCTGCACCCTACTTATAATCAATGCTCAATTAGTGATGTCTGGATACTTGTTTTTGGCCTCTACTTACCGTCCCATTACAGAGAGCCCTTGTCTCATTCTCACTTGAGACAAGTGGCCTCTGCAATGACCACATCTTTGGTAAGTCCGCCGCTTTTTGTCCCTCCAGGTCACTTCTGCCCCTATTTTGAATTTACATACTCAATCCACTATCTTCCTATAACTGGCAATATGAGTGCTACAAGTTTCTAACAGCATGTTGCCCATCTCAAGACTGTGCTGGATGGTAAAGCTGTTGAAACCACACATAGCATGGCATGTGGGCTGTTAAAGTCATATGAAGCTCACAGGAAAGGGGAGGTCACCCACATCTGAGGTTGTTTGAGTGTGCACCAGATCTTTGCTTGAGATTGTCAATGCCATAGATCGTTGCTGCTGCCAACGTATGGGTTGCGAGTGCGCAGGCTTCAGTCTACATGGGCTTATTAGCTCAACATGACTTGGAACAAGAATGATTATCTGTCTATCTATCTATCTATTTATCCAGCAGGTAGGCTTGTGCCTAGAGAATGACCGCCCGTCCCTGTCGGCTCCCGTTCAACGGAGATGGGCAAAAAATATTTGAAATTTGGAAACCGGGGTGGCTGCCGGGGACGGGCGCCCGTCTGCCCATCTGCCCGTCTCAACGGGTAATTTGGCCTGTCGAACGGCTCACTACGGGCAAAATCTGAGACACCATTGAACTGAGTAGTCTGTGACGTTCCCAGCCCTCCTCTGTAGTGCTGCACTTGCTGCAGGCTGTTGCAAGATCTGATGAAGCACACAGCCTTCTTGGGGGCTTCAGTTTCAGCGGATCGCTGCGAAGCGATCACCCGATCGCTTTTCCGCCAATCTTGCGCTCTCTCAGGCTCTCTTACTCTTTCCTGGACTCTTCTGGACTCTGTACTGGAGCTGCACAGCAGACTGAGAAGCAAGATACATGACAGACTCTCCCAACTTAGCACATTGGGGTCAAATGCCCGTGTGAGATTATACGGGGTGCTCAGACCCGCTGACGGGTCCTTGACGGGTGCTGGGACCCCGTTGCCCCGTTTGCAACGGGTGCTGGGGCCCTGTACCTGTTTTGAGCCCGTCTTGACGGGAGTCATTCTCTACTTGTGCCAGTGTGGACTCTTGACCACTGCAAAGGTGCTCTTCACCTCCTCACCCCCCGGGACTTGTTCTCTCCCGGTTCCACTCTACACTCTCACGACACCAGTCAACTCTGCTCACGTGACTTCAAACCAGTGCTTGCAACCTCATAGCTTATAAGGCTTGTCTCGAGCCTGAATGACTTATGTGTGCATGTGGTGGTGAGCCGGAGGCATGCAAACATCTTTTCCTCTGCTGCCCCCATTCTTTCCTCACTCAAAGGCAGGTTTTTTTCTACAAGGCTCTCCCCGCTTCCTCACTTTGTGTGGTATCTGCTTCACCCACTCTGCATAGCATCCTCGGTCTACATGGGCTTATTGGCCCAATTTGACTGTGAACAGGAATCATCTATCTATCTGTCTGTCTATCTGAGAAGGCCTGACAGCAGGCGTTTTGTTAAGTGCTGGCCTGACAGCAGGTGAACTGGTAAGCGCCGGATTTGCTAGTTTGCAACTACAAAATAAGAAGAGACAGAGGGTCCCAAAGAAATAATCTGCTCTATGAGGCAGGAGCACCAGTTGGAAGTAATCAAGCCTAGAAGGGGTTGCGCGCGGCAGGGTATAGAGCCTGTTGCAGAGGAAGTGGACATGAGGGTACTTCAGCAAATTGGGTGTGCTCATGAGAGCTTTGCACATGTGGTGGGCTGCACAAGTGTGTAAACAAACAAAAGGACAGGCAGGCCAGTCTTGCAGGTCTGGGAGCGGGCTCTGTGCAGAACTGCCCGCTCAATGGTTTGACACGCCAGCAAAGTGTGTTGCACACAGTTTGCGTGATGCTGGGGCAGTGTGAGCCTGGCTCAGTGGCAAGCCACTCGTTTGCTCCTGTGGCTAATTTAGAGCAAGCAAATGAGCCACACGCTGCCGCCTCATCAGCTGGCGGCATTACTGGCTTGGTGGCAAGCCACTCGTTTGCTCCTGTGGCTAATTTAGAGCAAGCAAATGAGCCACACGCTGCCGCCTCATCAGCCAAAGAAAGGCCCAAAGAAAGGCCAACTCAGTTTGGTCAGGAAATATGGATCAGAACGGATGAGGGGGTTAGATAGATAGATGAATCTTGCTTCGAGTCACATCGAGCTAAAGAGCCAATGTAGACCTAGGATACTACACAGAGTGAGGGAGACCCAGATAAAACTCTGCTCTCCAAGTCAGGCAAAAGAAAAGAATTAGGATGGAAAGGAAGGGGGGTATAGAGTGGATCAGAAGGGAGGGCTAAGCCGCGTAGCAGATATCAAACAGCCGGATCCTCTGCACATGGGACAGTAGGGCAAGTCGAAATGTTTGGAGTCGGCAAGGAAGTGAAGGGTTGCCTTTGTCGCGCGAGTGTCGCTGAGGAGGTGGGCAAGGGAAGGTGAGTCTTGAGCCGTAGGGAGGAAAGGAGGGTGGCGCGGGGGGACGCGTAGAGTGGGCAGTGGAGGAAGAAATGTTCACGGGTGTCACGGGTGTCGGGCTCACCACCGCACGCACATGTCAAGCAATCCGGCTCAAAATGCGCCCCGTAGGCACTGAGGTCGTAAGTGCCGGTCCTGAGATGCGTGAGGAGGGTCATCTGGTGACTGCTGGCGAGAGAGTGATTTGTGGAAGAGATGTGAGCAGGAGTAGGTTTGTATGCCCGGAGTCCGGCGTGTCCTCCATATATGCCAGGACGCGGATGACGGCAGCCCAGTGCAAGGCGTCTGGCGGCGCGGTATGGCGGCCCAGAACACCCACAGCGTAGCACAGGTCTGGAAGAGGAAGATGCCGCAACCCGAGCGGCAACGCGCCTGAATGTAAGATGAACACGTAGAGGCAGGCGTCGGACTTGGTGCGCTGGTAGCCGGACTTGGTGCGCTGGTAGCCGAGTTCTTCAAAGGTCGTGTGAATCCGGTGGTTCTAGACGCGCACAGCCTTCTTGAGGTCAGACAGAGCGCGATCGAACTTGAGGACCTTGCCGGCGTAATTGCTGTCTTTGATGTCTTCCAGTACGCGCATGTATAGATCCTCCTCGAGTTTGTCATGGAGGTACGCCTTGTCGATGTCGGCCTGATGGACCTGAAGGCTCTGGCGGGCAGCGAGAGCGAGGAAGACACGGATCAGAGTGATTGGGATCACGGGCGCAAACATCTTGCGGAAGTTGGGCCGTAACCTTGCGCAACATGGCGGACTTTGTGGCCGGTGAGCCGGCCGTTCTGATCTCTCTTGCGTCGGTAGACGAAGCGCGTTTCAAGGAATCAGGCGGCACCTCGCTGCGGTCCACAGGGTGGAAGACATGAATGTTCTCAAGGGACGTAAAATCGCGGTATTCGCCGAGGCGCCAGCGCTCAGAATCCGTGTCACGCATTGCTTCGCGATGGTTGCGAGGATTGGACGTCGGAAGCGAGGTTCGCTCGTCGAAGGCAGCAAGGTCTTCACCAGCGGCGGAGTAAAGAGTTTCGACTTCAGCAAGCGTGGCCACAAAGGGGTCGTTACCGGGGAAATCGAACTTGTCGCGGGATTCACTGCCAGGGAGAGCAGGCTTGGGCGAGGGCAGCGTGCACTGGCGTGGTGAAAGACAGGCGGCGGCGGCGGTGTTGCAACGACCTCGCGGCTTGAGCAGCTCATACAGGAGGACGTGGCACAACCGGCGGTGCACTTGCAGGAGTCTGCGGAGTCGCGTTGCCGGCGGAGGAAGGATCCTGATTTGATGTGAGAATGACCAAGTCGTCTGGAGTAGGCGGAGGCTGCGGCAAGCTAGGGGCAGGGCTAGGCGTGGCGGTGGCCAACGGGACTTCGTTCGAGGACAAAACGCGCATCACGAGATCGGATGGTCTTGCGTGTCGCCGGGTCGAAGACGGTAGGCGGCAGTATCACCAATGTAGCCAATAAAGACCATTGGCACAGCATTGTCACCGAGCTTTGCACAACCGTTAGTAACAGTGTGGAAAGCGCGGCAACCCCAGACCTGAAGCATGTCGACCCGGACGGGCTCGCCTCGCCAGACAGCAAGCGGGACTCCTCCAGGGAGTGCTGCATGCGGCGACTAGTTCTTGACAAAGACAAAGGCAAGGAGTTCCTCTGCACAGAGGGCTTTGGGTGCCTGAGCCTGATTGAGCAGTGAACTCAGGCCCTCAACGATGGTACCCGCCGCCGTTGTCGGAGGGAAGGCGCTGGATGTGCTTGCCCAATTTGTTCTCTGCATCCACCTTGATGCGCTGGAAGGTTCCGAAGACATCGGACTTGCAGGCGAGAGCTTCAACCCAGAGCATGCGAGACACCTTCGGTAGACAGACGTTGATCGGCGGTCTGCCAATCCGAACGCGGGAACGGCAATCGGGAAGCGTGCAAGAGATGATATATATTGCACAAGCAAGGCTCTCCGCTCCCCTGAGAAGCTACTTCCAAACCATTGATATGTTCTGCTATGGCAAGCAACTACAGCAACCTGAGTAAGTGTACAAAGCGACAGTGCCAAGTACTCAGTTCAGGTAGATTTAGAAGCAGTACTTGTAGCAAGAAGAGCGGTTGCTCATTCAGCCGCGCTTGGAGCAATCAGCTCGCTGTTGAGCAAGTAGAAGTGCTTCCGAGGCGCACCCCAGTGGCAATTACTGTTCCGTTGATGAATAGATAGATGAGTCGTGTTTCGCGTCATATTGAGCTGAAGAGCCTATGTAGACCAAGGATACTACACAGAATGAGGATGCCCAAAGAAAAGAACCCGCTCAAGTGAGCGAAACACAAAGCAGGTTGGAGTCAGCGAGGTATAACGAGGGTATAGAGGGAAAAAGAACTCAAAGTGAGGGGTCTGTGGTAGGAGGGGAGTAAAGCGAGTCAATGCGGCCCAAGTTGGCAAGTAACCGTAGGTGACACCTCTGTTGTGCGGGGTTGCCAAGGAGATAGGCGTGGGAGGGCGTTTTCGTGAGTTGGAGAGAGGGCAGGAGGGTCGCGTCGGGGCTGGCGTAGAGGGAGCAGTGGAGGAGGAAGTGTTCTCGGGTTTCCGGCTGGCCGCCGCATGCGCAAATCAGCCTATCGGGCTCGAAGTGCGCCTTGCAGGCACCAGGGTCGCAAGCGCCGGTTCATAGCCTGCGCAAGAGGGTGGCTCCCTGCCCGAAAGTGGTTGTGATGCTATGATTGTGATAGAGTTGCGACAATGAGGTAAGATTTGTGGCAACCCCAGGGACAAGAAGCGCTGGGTGAATGACCACGACCCTGCCACTGACAAGCTTGACGAGGAGTGACCCCGCACCGGTGACAGCCCGTTCTTGGTGCCAGAGACGCCGCCAACTGGTCACAGGTGGCATCAGCGGAGGCCGAAAAAGAGCAATACCTTGCCGCACATGGAGTGAGTGGCGCCGCTTTCGATCGTACGCTTGAGGCTGCGCGGAGTGGTGCTGAAACTCATGGTGAGCCAGACTTTGTCACCCGTTTTCTTGCCAAGAAGGGAGGCAAATTGCGCTTGGCCTCGCCGGCTTGTGCAAGTCAAGCCTTGGCCTTGAGGCAATTCTTGAAGTTGTGCTCCTTGCGTTGTGCGCGGAACTTATAGTCCTCCGGACTAGTGCAGTCACGGAGCCAGTGTATGCCCTTACGGGCGGGGCAGGGCGAAGGCGGTGGCAGCTTGAATCTTGTCCATAACGCGTCAGATGTGGATGATGACAACGACGAGAGGCGGAGGACCTCGTTTTGGACGAGTCTAAGTCTGCGATTTTTGCTGGGCACAGTCCTGACAAGTTGATGATGGCAAGGCTTGTCCTGACCCTGCTGAGAGCGGGCGGAAGGGTGTTGCGGAGGTGCGACAAGTATATTGTCTCGACCTTGACGTCGGCGGCCTCGATGGCGGCAAGCGCGGCTTGGTACTCTTTCGAGAACATCTCGAACGCCTCCGGTGTGGCTGCCGGGAGAGCGAGGAGTCGCTGAGCACCTTGCGCGTCCATCGGGCAATAGACGTCACGTAGGGTGGCCCAGTATGTTGTGCCCGTGCGTTAGCTAGATAGATAGATAAATCTTGTTTCAAGTCATATCGAGCTATAGGAAGCCCATGTAGACCAAGGATGCTAGAGGTAA
>JAKEZK010000050.1:0-124519 GCA_021654155.1 Rhodotorula sp. CC01
AGGCGCAGGGGCTGGCCGGGGGAGGGCCGATGGTTGATGGGGTCGGAAACGGCCGCGAGGTTGTCGGCGAGGACGTGCAGGGTGGATGGGGAGTCGGTGGGGAGCAACTGGAGGGCGCAGGAGGCGGCTATACGCAGGCCTTCGAGCTCGGCGTCGTAGATGCCAAGGTGCTGACCGAGTCCCCGACTCCTCGACGCCCACAGGACTTCTCCTCCCCTCTCGACTCGCAGCGCAACCCCACTGCCCGCGACTCCATCCATCAAGCTCCCGTCCGAGTACGCCACTACGTCGTCTTCGCCGAGCGACTCGAGCAAGCGGGCGTGCGCCTTTGTTGCCTCCTCTTTGCGTGCAGAAGGGCATTGAGGAGGTGAGACAAGTATACCGTCTCGAGCTTGACGTCGGCGGCCTTGATGGGGGCGAGCGCGGCTCGGTGCCTTTCGAGAACATCTCGAATGCATCCGGCGTGGCAGCCGGAAGCATGAGTACCCAAAAACGAGTGAGGAGTCGTTGAGCATCTTGCGCATCTACTGGGCGGCAGACGTTGCGTAGGGCGGCCCAGGAACGCTGTGGCCGTGCGCTTGCAGCTGGCAATGTGGTGAATCACACTTTAATTGGCTGAGATGACAATGGCCAAGGCGACAAATTTGTTCAGACAGTCCCAGAGTGTGGAGTCATATGCCGCAAGCGCGCTGGAGGCCCGCTCAACAAGGTGTCCTCTCGGCTTGTGCATTCAGCGCTCGCATTGATTCGCTCGCCAATGCGCTCTTGGACGGGGTCATCGATGACTCACATCGCAAGTTGCAAGTCATCTCAAACTTGAACAACAACGTCAAGGTCCACATCAAGTTGTACCTGCCGCGCAAGGAACGCCTGGCTCAGCTGGCCGGACAAAAGGTCACCTTCAACAATGTTGTTCGCCTTGCGGGCAAGACCAATTCCATGGGACTGACCAAGCCCGCCAAATCCACTATGTGATCTTCTTCCTCTTTTGCAAAGAAGATGGCAGGTACTAACGGTTCTGTGTCAGCTCAAGCGAGGCTACTTCCTGCCTGATCTTGGCAATGCTGTTGGTGCAGAGGAGCAACCCCACCTCTCGCTGTCTCGCACCGCAGCAATGCCGGGATTCCTTCCTCCTACCACCATCCAGAGATGACAAGTGCGGTGTGCAACCAAATAGTACGCTCTCCAACAGCTTACCAGTCCTCTGAGGATGACTCTTCCGCTCTTGCTGAGTTTCCTGTTGTTGTCTCCCCTTCAACTCCTGAGGTAGATACTTCATTACTCATGGCTAATACTACCCTCAGCTTCCTGACTCCTCTACCTGTGGTACCCGAAGTTGCACCCACTTCGGTCAAGCCAAAGAAGCGAAATCCCTCTCTTCTCATCCACTTCCATCTCCTGGGCAAGATCTTTTTCAAGTCTCGCTAATTTTTCATCTCCCCCCTCTGTAAGAGCTGCGCTCTCACTTGCGTGGAAGCAATCAGCCGAAGCGCGCCTCTCGAGCTTTGTACCTCTGGACTTCTCTCGCTCCCTACACACAAGCTGATGAGAAGTCCAGGTGAGTTCTTTCTGTAGTCTCTCTATCCCTACACACAAGCTGACAAGAAGTCCAGTGCAACACTTTGAGACATGCTACTTGTTCCGCTCGTGAGAGCAAGTGTCCGTTGAGTTAACTTTGACTTGATGTTCCACCCTCCCTCCAGGGGTGGAGGTGGTTCTCGGAACGCCGTGGATGGCTGACTCTGGAACGTGCAGTTCACCTCGTGCTCTTTCCTACACGCCTTAAGGTTTACCCTCCTTGGACGTGTATGACTTTGATTCATAAACCTCCCGGTCTCCACCCTTGCAGAATCTGTCCAAACTTGGCTTTGTCAACTTTTGCATGTCTGACCTGAATCTCCACGTGTTCCTCGTATGTGTGGTTCATGCCGGAGAGCCGCAGTCAGATTTGGCAAAGTCAATGGACACGGTCGAGATTGAACCACACAACTTGCTGCTCAACGAGCTCAACAATGCAGTTGATGGTCCGGACTTGACCTCTGAGGAGGCCGCTAGAGTCCTCAAATTGCTCATGGAAACATACACTGATGTTTTCATCAATGAACTACCCAGTTTGCCCCCGCCCCGGCCAATAAATGAAGCTCATTGACAAGGACAAGCATGTGCGACCTCAAGCAATTCCCATGTTGGGTTGAGATTCTGCTCAGTGGACAGCGCACGTGCGTAAGTTCACTGGTTCAGGTTTCTGGTCTCACAAAGTGCTTGAGTCTGCTTGTTTGATGTTTGCAGTGCCCAAACACAACCAGACTCAAGCTCATTTTCTGATTAACCTCGAGCCTCAGAATGAGAATACTGTAAAGGTGAAGGTGGGTTCTCCAATCCCGGACATGAAGACAGGTTGTTACCGGATTGCCTCTCATCTGTACCACTCATAGCTAGACTTCAAGGATGCCTACAAGCAGGTACGTATTGAGCCGGACTCGGTCCCCTGCTCAGGTTTTGTTACTCCAAGCGGGACCTTTGTCTCACGAGTGATGCATCAAGGTGACTGCAACGCCCCCAAGACAATGCATTGAGTATGCTACTTGATGTTTCATCAGGCCATTGGACGGTTCCTTGATGTTTTCTTTCACAATGTGTTTGTGTGTTCGCTCACACGGTGAGATCATGTCCGGCAGCTCGAAATTGTTTTGGAACCCTCCGACACTACCAGTTCTTCTTGTCGCGCTTGAAAGTTGAGTTCTTGTCTTTGAAGCTTGAGGCTCTCAGTATGGCAGTTGATGATGACAGTCTCAAGTTTTGTCCGTTCCTTGCTCTGGTGGCCTACAATGGTGAGCGATGTACAGGACATACAGGTGTATTGCTGCGCATGCCCACCATGCGTGCAACAAGCCTATGACCCAGCTGCCCGCAGGATTGCTCCACCCTCTCGACACTCCATCACGCCCTTCTGCCCAAGTCGGTATCGACTTCCTTGTCTCGCTCCCCCCGAGTCTTCACTCAAACCAGCCAGTTGACTCCATCCTCGCGGTCACTGACTAACTCTCAAAATTTGTCACTCTCATTCCCCTCCTGTTGACTGCCTCTGCTGAGCAGGTCACCAAGGTGTTCCTCGACTCGGTTGTGTGCCAGTTGGGTCTTCCCAAATTGGTAGTTTCAGACTGGGCTCCAAGATTCATCTCAGCCTTTTGGCAGGCACTTATGCGTGCGCTGAATATTTGCCTCAACCTCCGCCCAGCTGCAAACCGACAGGCAGGCCGAATTGACTAATCGCATGGTCAGTCAGGTTTTGCGCACACTCTGTAAAGATGACCTGCGCGCATGGGCGTCTCACCTGGTCGCGTGCGAGTACGCGTTGAACCTGTCCACCTTGGCCTGACTGGCCTGTCACCGTTCGAAGTTGGCCATGGGCTCTCCCCATTCTCCGTCCGTTCCTCTTCTCCAATACTTTGCTGACACCACTCACATCTCGGCACGCTACGTGCATCCGACGCCATCCTTGCCAACCGGGTCTGTATGGTTTATCAAGCAAACATTGCCGCAATGAGTCTGACCTCTTCTCAATTGGGGATAGGGCGCATTTGTCAACTTGTGGTTCCCGGCAGGGCTCTCAGGGAAGTTTATCACAAAGTTCATTGGTCCGTTTACCATTACACCGTGCAACGGCGCCACGTCCACCTACACTCACACCTCCCCATCCACCCTCACGTCCACGTATCAAAATCAAAGCTCTGTTCACATCTTCCCAACGACGATGCGCTCCTTTTGTCCCGGGCTCTCACCAAACTGCCTCCGGCCATCCCGGCGACAGACAAAGGTGACACCTAGTGGCGTATTGAGAAGATTGTGGGCAAAAAGGGTGCTGGCGCGCAGCTCAAGTACACTCACCTGGGGTACTCAGCGGGCAATGACCAATGGCAACCGGCATCTGATTCCGAGCTGCGTGAAACGGCTCGAGAAACCGTCGAAGCGTACAAGGCTGCAAAGAAGGCAACCACAGCAACACCTCTCCAATTGACCCGCAAGAAGATACAGGTGCCGGTAGCCTCTATCCTCCTGCACTCTGTTGGGGGGGGGGGGAGTGGTAAGCCTACTCCTCTGGATGCAACCGCTCTCGCTCATTCAGAGTCCTTTTCTCATTCTGAGTCCTCTTCCTCTTGCTCATTTCCTTTTGAACCTTTGCTGACGTGATCTCTCCTAGATTATACTACCATACATTCACCCTCAAGATCAAGACGTTGACGGGGTTTTTTGGGGTTTGGGAGACAACGGCAAGAAGTTGGATGATCGGTCATGGTCCCAAAGCGTGGCCCACTTGTTGTAGCCTCTCTTCTTCACCTCACCATCCTCTACTCGTAATCAATGCTCAATTCAGTGTCGGTTGGTTACACATTTCAATCTTTGTCTGCTGCCCCTTCACAGAAAACCCTCTTCTCGCTTGCGCTTGAGACGAGTGGCCTCTGCATGATGGGACGAAAATCAATGTTCTGTTGCATTCACTCTCACGTGTCTAATCCTGTGCAAGTGCAGATTCTGTAGCAGTGAGCTTCTGCATGCGTAAGAAGAGGTCAGGCTTTAACTGCTGAGTACTTTGAATTGTCAATACATACATGTTGAGTGCGCTGTGATTCAGCAAGAATTCCTGCCTGCTGGGCGGCCTCGTCCAAGGTCTCTTTTGTAGCCGGCATTTGGGAGCCTCAGTTGAGCAAGCCAATGAACTCGCGGCGAGTTTGATAGGGAGAGCTGTGAATGGCAAATAGGTTAGGGTAGCACTGACCGAGTCAGCCTGATTAGGGTTCTAACTTCTTCCGAGTCCCAACTGGCACCCCTGTGGCCATACATTGCCTTGAATGCAGCGGACTATCCTTCAGAGCAAGGCGTCAGCCAGCTCCATGTGCCCCTCAACCCCTTGTGGAATCCTGGGACATGCTGGAGAAACCGAGGTGAATGTGGAGTCCAAAACTGTTTGCTAGGTCTGGTAGATGTATGGCATTCCTAGCATGCCCACTTGCCCAAAACGAGACAAGCAAGCACTGAACTTTGAGCTTGCTCCACAGAGCAGCAAGCAGTGGCCCATCCTATGTCGTACCAATAGCAACCTGGAATTGTGTCTGACAGTGTCAAATCAGCCTACAAAAGTTTGCTATGTGCAATCTGCGTCTGAAGGTACCCTGTCCTAGAGTCAACTGTGAGGCTGCAAGGCAGTTTAAGCTCGGGCAAAGCTTACAGGATACTGCACAATTTTGCAACAACCTCTGACCTGCAGGGAAGAAGGCGCCAGCAGTGGTATGAAAGAAGGGCAGAAAGACAAAGCGATGTGTGTGAGAAACAAAAGAGTGGGGGAGCCATATTGACTGACCCTCGTCGTTTCGTACACTCGGTTTACTCCGGCCATGCCTAAAAGATTCTTCTCCTGGCGGGGATCGAACCCGCGACCGTCACGTGATCCGTGCCAAAAGGCAGACCAATTATAAGCATGCTGCGCTAGCCAGCTGCGCCACAGGAGACGACTGGAAACATCTGGTTTTGGTTTAGCATCTATATACTGTATGGGGCTATGAGTGGTCCCTGTGGGAGCTCAAAGGCTGCCAAGCGACGCCGGACAGCTCCCTCAGCCCAGTCAGCGTACTCCTCCCCGACATGACACAGGTCTTGCTCCTTCAGATGAGCGGGACCGTAAAGAGTCCGGTGGTAGAAAAGGTTGCGAAGGAGAACAACTCCGGTCCCGGGCGCACAGATGTCTGGCTGCTAGACTCTCGGGCTATGATACACAGTTATCCAACCATACTACGCTTCCGCCCGCGGAGCCGAACCTCTTCCAGGCGCTTTTCGACCCGCTCCCACTCGCCTCGTCGGCTGGCTTGCAGGGTCTCGCGGTAGCCGACCAAGACGCGCTCGAAATGCGGCTCTGTTCCCGGAAGCACTGGGTGGGTGGACGCAAAGGCGCGCTCCAGCACATACAGATCCACCGCCCGATCCTCGTGCATGGGCGATGAGGATGACAAGCCAAAATCGATGATGACCTGGGCAGGTTGGAGCGTCAGTATCTCGTCCACGTCTCAGCCACACGATGTTGCCACACTCACCAGCTCAGGTGGAGAATCCGGAGAACCCTGTCGCCTCAGCATCAGGTTTGACGTTGTCAAGTCGCCGTGGATGATGTCGGCAAGGTGCATCTTGGCGATCTCGCGTCCTATGGCGGCCAGCATCCCATCTGAGAACAGAGGCAGAATCTCGGTCAGCCTCCCGCTCGGATTGGACTCGAGTGGTAGACCCTTGCCTTCATCGAGATCTGACGGCCGGGCACCGGTCGCCGGTGCCGCCGAGTCCTCGGACTCCACGGCAACGCCCTCGTCGTCTTGTCCTCCGCCGAGTATCTCGCGCACCGTCCAACCGTCGATCCACTCCATCCCCAAACATCCTTGCCGAATGTCCACTAGTCGGAGTGCAGGTACTCTTACGCCAGCCTTGAGACACCGCACGAGCGAACGCGCTTCAGAGACTAGTCGTTGCCGGGTCAGCTGTGCGTCGAGCGTGGGGTGCCGATAACGCTTGGGGAACCGATGCTTCAGCAGGACGGGCGCCGGTGTCGCCTCGCCGAGAGGGCAACTTGAGGGCGGTTCCGACGCGGAGCTGGACGAGAGCGTCATCAGCGGCGACGGGAGGAGCTCGCATCGATATGCTCGCTGCAAGTCCGCAATCATGTCAGCAAATGTCACCATCTAGCGGCGACGCGGACCGAGACTACGTACGCCTTCTGCGCCTTGCTTAACGAGAGTGGAACCAGCGATCAATTCCTCCACAGGCGTCGGCAATGCCGTACCCATGTTCTCCCGCTGCGCGAGGCGGCGAAGCGAGTTGGCCATCGGTCTCCAGTGTAATCTTAGACGGAGAGGATAGACTGGCCAGGAAGAGCCGGGGAATTTCAAGTCGCGCGGAAGCGTGATCGCCTCGCTCATCCTCAAACCGTTGCTGATTCTGGAGTTCGAGGTGCATACGCCTTCGACGCGTATTGCGACTCATCTAGACAGACGCATCGTCACACGCGGATCCGCTTTGCAAGTGGGCTTTGATGGGAAACCCGACCGCGACAGATGCTACTCGCGCGACAGCCGGCAAGCTGAGCAAGGGCAAGAAGGGTACGGCGCGCAAAGATATCGCACCCGCAACCGGCTTCTTCGCTTTGCCACCTCCCAAACCCGAATACTACGAAGAAAATGGCCTGCGAAAGGTGGCCCCTTACATGTACGCCTTCGGCTGCCCGCGCGTCCCCCCCCCCCCTCTTTTCGCCGAAACGAGTCTCACTGATGCTTAGCGTCGCAGGTTTACTTTCAACAGCTGGGCGAAAGAACGGTGGCAGGAGCGGACTCTGATCGATGTGTAAGAGAGACGCCTCCGCGCGACAGAGCACAAGATTGATTTCGGCTGATCCTGCTGCATATTTTCATTCGCTCGACAGCTATAGTGAATTCAGGTTCGCCTGACGAGAATACCCTCCTCTACCTCGGCTGATAGTCGCTGATACTGGGCAGGTTCTTGGATCAGGGATCGCACCACGGAGTACTACGTGAGTTGCGAAATTTTGTCCCTGCACAGGTTCGCCCGCTGCCGCCAATGACTGAGTTTCTCTGCCATCAGGAATGGGCGATTGAGTCCGGTACGAACTTTGACGAATGCCGCAATGCGTGCCGATGCGACTTTCTTGACGACTTTCTTCCTTCAGGCATCATCCTCGTCAACAATGAAAAGAGCACGCCGGACCGGGTGCTTCGAAATGGTGACCTGATCTCCAACATCATGCATCGGTGCGTCGGCTCAAAGTGCTCGACAGTACGATTTCATCCTTTAATCCAATTTCTGCGTCATAGGCATGAGCCGCCGGTAGCGGCCGGGCCAGTCAAGATCCTGTACGACGGTCGCTTGCCCGGTAATGATGGAGAGACGCTGGTCGTGGAGAAGCCCGGATCGATGCCGGTGAGTGCATTCGCCCGTGGCAAGGCTCATCAATCGACTGAGAGTTGTTTCGTGCAGGTTCATCCGACGGGGCGGTACAATTTCAACACACTTTTGGAGATCCTGAAGTACGATTACGACCTCCCGCTCGTACACAGTACGTGCTTACTCAAAAACCACAACCCACCCTACCCAATCACTGACTGCGTGGACACCAGCTTCCAATCGGCTCGACCGGCTAACCTCCGGCGTAATGATCTGCGCGTTGACCGCCGATGCGTCGAAGAAGCTTGGTGCCTGGTTCGGAGGTCGACGCAATCACGAGGGAGGCGTCAAGAAGGAATACGTAGCACGCTGCCAGGGCGAATTCCCGAGGTGAGCCTGCCTCAACTAAGCTCACTGAGCCTCGCCATGAAACGGACTAACCCCATCCCAAGCGTAGTGACGAGGTCGTCTGTGAGGAGCCTCTACTCACCATCGATCGTCAGATCGGCGTCAATGTTGTGCATCCGGAGGGACGGGTGCGTGTGTGATTACCCCGGGGTCCGCCTGTACTGTACTCATCTTGCACATTTCACCCGTCAAGGAGTCGAAAACCATCTTCAAACGGCTCAGTTACGACGCCCGAAGCAATACCAGCGTCGTGCACTGTGAGTCTCTCGAGCGAAGGCATTCGGAGACGTTCGTCTGGGTCCACACGAGTCAGGTCGCGATACTAAACCGGCTGTCATTCAAGGTCGCCCCATCACGGGCCGCTCACATCAGATCCGGGTCAGTACGGGGTCATTGGGATCCTCACGGCTATGCGTTTGCGCTTGCTGATACGCTCTCTTGTCCTCGGCTACCCAGGTTCACCTGCAATTCCTCGGCCACCCGATAGCCAACGATCCCATCTATCAGAATACCGCGGCATGGGGTGCGACTGGAGGCAAAGGAGGTGTGTTTGGAGCGGAACGAGGAGGAACAGCAGCCGATCGGGCGGCGAGGCAGCAGCGAGGCGAAGCTTTCATGGCCAAGGAGTTGGAAGCCACTGCGCACGACGACCACGAGTGAATTGGATCCGCCCTTTTTTAACCTTGTTCTGCGCTGACTGACGTGTCCATTGCAGACGGAGCAAGGATCCGCCACGCTTCAATCGCTCCGGCGACGTGCACGCAGACTATGCGCGCAGCGTCCGCTCCGAGGGCGAGGGCAAGGACTCGGCGGCAGCGCTCGATCGGAAAGCGCACGATCTTCCACTATCCGATGCTGCAGCACGGGCGATAAGAGCTCTGAGGGAAATCAAGGAGGAGTCTGACGGCCACGCGCGGGCGCGCGATCTCGAAGGGATCGACCGGGCGAAACGGAGTGGAACTGGCGCGATCAACATGGCGGCGCTTGCCGATGGTGACCCCATTGCGACGGACGCTTTACCCGATTCTTCGGACGCGACGAGCGAGGACGGCGGCTTCTGCTCGACGTGCTTCGTGCCGCTCGTGCCGGACCCTCGACCGGAGCAACTGTTCATCTGGTTGCATGCCATGCGATGTAGGAACTCTTCTCTTCACCCTGTCTCCGCGCGAGTGTCGCTGATATAGGTGGTCCCTGCCCGCAGACACGACGACGGAGTGGGACTGGTCGAGCGCACTGCCTTACTGGGCGGCGGATGACTACGAAGTGCCGCTGTCTTCGATCTTGTCCTGACCAGCGGGATGACATGAAATGCATGTTCGAGCTTTCGTCTTGAACGCACGTAGTCTGAAAACGCTCGCCTGCACAAGCTCTCTGGAAAGGCTTTTCTAGCGAATGTATGCGAGTCGCCGACGCCCTCATGACCACCCAAGTTGCGACGTCATCCGTCCGCGCACGTCCCGATGTGCCCCACCTCTGCCTTCTTGGTTGACCTCTCCCTCTTCTTCATTCCACCTACCCAAGCGAGTGCAACCCTACAGAGTGAGTTCCGGCACTGCAGCATGAAGGTAGAAGAACCGGGCTGATGCAAGTCCCCGCGCCGCAGACATGGCCGACCCGAGACTCGATGAAAGCGCCACGACCGCGAAGCACCCGGTCGGAGCACAGCACGGCGCCATCGTCAACCAGAACGAGGAGTTCTACCGTGACCCTCCCAACAACCTCGGCCTGGCCCACCCGGAGGAGCAGGACCGGGCGAGCGACCTCATCGGCTCGACCAACACCGAAGTGCGTTGTTTTCTCGTGTCCTTCATCCTCGCAGAGATTCCTTGCTGATGCGCCCTCCTTGTACACAGCCCATCGCAGACCCCCCTTCGGCCGAGGAACAGCGCCGCGTCCAGGAGCTGGCTGCACGCTTCAACAAGTGAAGAAGGCCGAGAACTTCGGTCTCACCGCATGTACAGATCAGAGTGGAGCATGTCGTACTTCCTCGTGCAAACAAAGGACATAGTGAACCATGGGGAGTTCGGTGCGGAAGCGTTCCCGCGAGCCCGCCAGTCGCCGAAAGTGCCCATAGTCGAACAGCTGCTGTCACTCTCCCTAACTGTTCAAAGACATTTCCCCAAGCGAAACACCCCTACAAATGCAACCATTCCCAGATAGCTATGCCAAGGGCCCCTTCCTACGCACACAACAAGCTATTCTTCCTCCTCCCCCGGCCTCACGCAAGCGCAGTGCACCTCCCGTCACCCCCCGCTTCAACAACAGATCTCCTTCCGGTGCGGCGGATACACATGCGCGCAACATGTTCGACCTCTACTCTCACGGTCTCGCCCGTGCGTCCAACCGGCGGCGTAGAATAGGTCTCGGTCCTTTTTGCGAGCGGCGTCGACGGCGGCGAGGGCTGCATCGGCTGCAACGAGGCGCTCTTCGCACGAGAAGAGACGGCGTCGCAGTGTGTTGACACGCAGGAAAAGATAGAAGAGTGCGCAACACAAGAGTGCGAAACAGATAGGCGGAGCGATCATCGCCGCGAGACGTTCCGACGGGGAGAGCCCGTAGCGATCGCAAAAAGGTCGTCCGGAGGGGGTGTACTGGATGCGGTCCTGCGGACAGTCTGCTTTGGCAACTCTCAGCGTCAATCCAGAAGTGCTCCGGACCGGGCGAAGGGAATTGTCCCACCGAGAAAGCGAGCTTCGGAATCACTCATGCTTCGGTCCGGTCCGGACTTGGGTACGCTGTCGAGGAGAGGAGGAGGAGGATCTACTCGATGACGGGCAAGAGAGTGAGTCGCGGGGTCGTCGCTCGCAGCCGTCGGGAGGAGAAGAAAGCCGACAACACGCGGGGACATCCGTACCACCGAGGGAACCCGATGACAACTTCACCAAGCCGCGCTCCTTGTTTGCGTACAAGGGGAGGGACGGAGCAAACACAGTCTCGTTTAAACATGCGGAGATTTCTTTCAAGTAGTAGTGAGGCTCTATATTCCTCCGGAAGAGCATTCCCGCCTTATTCGGTTTCAATCATCGAGGCGTCAAGCGAGAGGGCGTTGAGAAGCAGGTTGACGTTACGCTGCGGGAAGAGTAGTTGATGTGCAATCAGCTCCTGACCATCTCGACACCGCTTATTTGAAGATGGGAAACCTGGGGAAAGGAAAGGAACAACTCACGATCTTCATGGCTGCCCTCTCTGGCGCACCAGACGCCGCTTGCGCGGCCTTGACGTCGCTAATCTCTCGCGCCGACCGGACGTTCTCGATGACCTTGTCGCGGACGCCGGTCACGAGGGTCTGCTGCTGTTCGGCATCGGCGCAGACGGCCATACTCGCGAGGAAGCGCCAAACCGGCTCGTCTTCCGAGTCAACGCCCGGACGCAGAACATCCAGGGACTGATACTGCGCGACTCCGAAGGGCAGTGCGGCGGCCAGACGAGAAGAGGGGAAGAGGGAGAGGAGCGATGAGCCGGACGAGACGACCGAGAAGAGATGCGTGAAGGTGACCGTCCATTGCTCGAGGTCGGCACTCTCGGGAGCGGGACTGCTCTGCTTGATGGACTCGGCGCGCGAGAGTAGGATGGTGAGGAAGGCGAGGCCCGGCTTGGATCGCACGACCTTGAGAAGGTCGTTCCGGTCCATGAGGAGTCCGAGCATGCCGGTGACCATGCGCCACGGCGCCTGTCCAACAACGGTCATGATCGGTGCAATGAGGGCGTTGAGCAACGCCTCCGTCTTGAGCTCGACTGCGGCACGTTGCTGCCGAGCCTCCGCGGTAGCGTCCGAAAGGTCAAGGATCGGCGCCTCCCGGACGACGTCCAAGGTGTCGAAAGTAGCGACGAGGAGCGTCAAGAGCGTCAAAGTCTGCTCAGCCGAGAGGTGGCGAATCGCGCGAGGCAGGATGCGGATCCCCTTGGGGATGGCGAGGAGTGCGACGAAAGGATGAGGAGTGCTGCACGAAGCCCCGTCCTCGTCAATCTTAAGAGTCTCTTCGTGACGAGTGTACAGAGAAAACGAGGGCGTACCACGCGTCAAGGGGATCCATGACATGCAAGGCGCTCCAAAGCCGATTGACGAGTTCCGCGTACTTGGCATCGGCGTCCGCGACAGCTCGCTTGCTATGCTCCCACCGCTCGTGCACCTGTGTCTTGACCTCTCCCTCGACGGTCATTTGCTCGAATTGCATCCGAGCCGCATTCTCGGCGCCGAGAAGCGCCGGTTGGAGTCGGCGGAGCTGCTCGAGGTCCAACACGCAGTCGTAGATCTCCTCGATGATCGTCAGGGCCTGACGATAGGACAACGGGCCGGTCGCCTCCGCGGAAGCGGCAGCCTTGACGGTAGATGCCGACTTGGACAACGTCATCAAACCCGCGCCGGTGAGTAGCGACTGCCCGGTCGAAACTCCGCGCTTTGGCTCGGGCGCCGCTGCGCTACCTCCGGAGGAAGGTGCAGTACCGTCCTCAGGGATTGAGGCGGGTGTCGCGGCCGTCGCAGCCGGTTTGACCTGCAGCAGAGGGCGCGGAGCGGATCGCGTACGCGTGGCAATCTTGCCGAGAGCGCCATCGAGCGAGAGAGTATGAGACTCGTGCATGTTGCGCTTCTTGGCGATATCGACGAGGCGCTGGACGTTCTGCGCCATGCGGTTCATCGCATTGTCGCGGCGGTTCGGGCGACGATTGCCTCCGGGACCGCCGGGGCCGGGCTGATTCGGGAATCCGACTTGCGGACCCGGTCCTCCTCCGGTCGCTGCGAGGATTGCCGCCTGACGAGACGCTTTGATGGCCGCCATGATGTGGAAGTAGAAGTCGTCGGCATAAGGGTCGTCCGTGAGCAGCTGGGACACCTGGATTCGCGTGATGAAGTCCTTGTCGGAGTTGGACATGAGATTGTTGTGTTTCGCCTGCCCATTGCAATCGCGGTGAGAAACGTGGTGAGTAACAGTTTGGAGAGAAGAGCCACGATGCAAGAAAAGAACCTCACCATGCTCGCAATCTTCATCGCCTTCCGCTTGCGCTTCTGCTCGGCCTCCTCATGCTCGAGGATCCGCTGCTCGACCGCCCGGACGAGCTCCTCGGCTTTTTGGCGCTTCAGTGATGCCGCCTCATCCGCCTCGGACGGCTCCTTTTCCGTGCCCTGACCCGCGCCGGCTGCCGCGGCGTGCGCGTGCTGCAAGAGCGCCTGCAGCTGTGCGCCCATGAGAGACGGGTGCTGAGCATGACCGACGTGCGAGAGAAGTTCTAGCTGGCGCTCGACGCTCGCGACCGTGCCGGTCTGCGACGGCAGCGGAGGGAACAGCGTCGAAAGGAGGTTTGACTCAGCCGTGGCGCCCGACGGAAGCGGTGCTCCGGCGGGCACCGGTGCGCCGATCAGATGCGAGGGAGCAGCGTTGACGTGCGGCGTCGCCGGCGCGGACGGGGCCATGCCAGGCGGAGGCCCGGCCAAATTTCCAGGGACGAAAGGCATCCCGACGTTCCCAGCGGAAGCACCGAGGTAAGCATTCCCGGCGGGCTGCACCATCGGCGAGGCAGGTGCACTTCCCGGTACGGGCGGCGGAAGTTGGTGGCCGAAGGCGGCCATGCGCTGTGCCACGATCTGATGCTGAATGTTGGGCGGCAGCGTGGGAAACTGGGGCGGGAGCGTCTGCAGGATATGCGGAGGCAAGTGACCGGGGAACACGGCCGCCGCGTGCGTAGACGGTTGCATACCCGGCGGCAGGGCGGCCTGCGGCTGAGGCGACATGCCGGGCGGGAGCTGCATGGGGATGCCGAATAGCTGCTGCTGCTCGAGTTGACGACGGCGCAGCATGTCGGCTTCGACCTCCTCCAACGTCATCGGACGGTTCGCGGACTGGTCCGGCTCCGTCGTCGTCGATGCCGCCGGCGGTTGCTGACGCGCAGCGGCCGCATGACTTCTGATTTCTGCTTCGACTTCCTCGAGAGTCTTGACCTGCCGAGTAGGGGCGGGCTGACCGGCAGTCGGAGCAGGAGACGGCGATGCTGCCGAATGTAACAACGTCGACGACGCCGAGGCGGGCGGGGGCAGCGGAGGGGCAGCGGCGCGCGAGAGGAGGGGATCGTCGTTGAGACTGGTCCACGGCGACTGCGCTGTCCCGGCCGCGATCGGCTTGGACGAGAGGAGCGGGTCGGCGCCCCAGTCACTACTGAGCGGCACGAGCTGTTTCGCGCCTCGGTTCGCAGCTCCTCCCCCGCTCGCGTTCGCGGCTGACGGTGCCTCGTTTCCGAGGAACCGCGAGGTCGAGCCGGCGAAGTCAAAGTCGCGGTTGGCGCCGGTATCGTCTGCGAAGCCTCCAAAGGTCTCGTCGTTCAGATCATTGTCTGTGTCGTCGAGGAGGTGCGCGAGATCGGAATCCTGGCCGAGCGAGTCGAACTGGTAGATGGCGAGGTCGTCCTCGGTCACGCCCTGACCGTACGGATCTCCGGTCGCCATAGCTGCCTGCGTTGTGCCCGCTTCGCCTAGAGTCGAGAGGCTCACTCGTGTGACGGGCGACTTGCGTAGGCTGCTGCCAGCTGCAAGACACGCGAGAGAGGGGGCGACGTGCGATGGTCGAGACTCGCTCACCGGCCGCGTTCTCTCGTCTCGGTCGAGTTCGAAATCACTCGCTCAACTCTCGCCTTTTCCCTTGGGCCCGACGACAACCTTCATCGACATTCGTTTCCCTTACTCGTCCTGCTTTTGGACCGTCCCTTCTACGAAAGCCCCCCGCTGCGTACAGTAGCGCGATGCTGCCGTGCTCATCTCGGGCGGCCGTCGCCGCACTCTCCCTCCTGACGTTGATCGCTCCTCGGTCAACATTCGCTTCGGCTTCCTCTGCTCACCCGTGGTCGCCCGATCGATTTGCCGTGGACAACGCGACGACCTCACCGAACCCGGAAGGCTACCAACCGTACCTCGCTTATCCGCATGGCCCTCGGCGAGGTCACGCCTTTCTGCCCTTGTCGCCGGACGCTCCTGTCCACCCTCTCCTCGCCGACTTGTCCGTCCCGGAAGAGCCGACAAATCCGGCATATCCTCCGCCGCAGTGGGCCAACAACCGACACCCGCTATACACCCCGGGCCAGCCACCTCCGAGGTTCACGACGGAAGAGTTCCAGTTCCAGCCGGAACGGCTCGACAAGCGCGCGGTCGTCTCGAGCGTCGACGTTCCGTTCCCTCCTTCAGCATGTACGTATCACGAGCATGTCGGATCACTGCAGCGCGCGCGCTCGGTACCGCGGTTCTGATTAAGCTTGTGCGCAGGGATCGACATCAACGACCTCTCGACAATCGCCACTCTTGCACAGGCCGCAGTCGCACGCATGCAGACCTGGTACGAAGACGGAGTTTTCGAGTACGTCTCGTATCTACACCGCTGTATGGCCGAGTCAATCGACCCTGACGAATCGCTCCCTGCCAGATGGACCGGCTGGTGGCAGACGCCTGTTCTTGGCATGGCTTACACAAATCTTGACCTGGCGCTTGGCAACAAAGGTTCGCCCGAGGTTCCAAATCCCCAACTACTCCCAAACGCCGTGCTCCTCTTCTGCATCCCCACTTGGGAACCTTGGCGCCGCACAACACGAAGATCGTCGAAACTGATTCTTCCGACCGGGGAAATTCGCAGTCAACGAGCTCCTCATCAAGGACCTGCTTATCAAGAATGACGACCTCGGCTGGATGATCGACAAGTACATCGACGATCAAAGTAAGCCAATCGCGGAGACCGTCACCGAAGGACCGAGTTCGCCCGCGAACGTCGCCTGTCCACCCTGACGAAGGACATCCTGCTTACCTAGTCCCGTTCTTTCTTATCCCCGCAGGCTGGTGGGCGATGTTTGCATTGCGAGCGCATCAAGCGTACCCAAACTCGACTTGGCTCGACATGGTCGAGACGATCAACAACAACAACACTCTTTATTGGGACACGACCTGCGGCGGCGGCGTTCTGTGGCTGACCTACCGGCCATTGATTAAGAACACAATCACGAACGGGTAATTTGCTCTCAGTGCTGCGCCTGGTAGCGTCTCCAACCCCGATACCCGTTCTGCCAGCTGACGCGTCGACGCTCGGGCAGACTCTACTTCAGCATCTTGACTCGACTCTACCGGTATACCGGCAACACCACTCACCTCGACTACGCCATGAACACGCTCAACTGGTGGCTCGAGTGGGCGTTCGACGTCGATAGCGGTCGCGTCTACGATACGGTGGAGGCGCAGTGGGTCGGACAATACCCGTCCTCAGAATGCGCACGAAGCGGTCTCGAGTCGTGGACCTACAACTCGGGCGCGTTCCTCTTCGGACTCGCCGACTTGTATTACGCGACCGGTAATACGCGCGTGCTCGACTTGGGCAGGTCGATTGCCTACGCCGCGATTCGGGACTTTGTGCCCGATCCATCGACCGGAATCCTCGTCGAGTCGTGCGAGAACGATCCGCCGCCCGGGAAAGACCTCCCGCCGGGCTGTCAACAGGACGAGACTGTCGTGCGTCCCTCTTTCCCCCTTACCGTGATACCTGTGCTGCTCCGGGACTGATCCTCACTTGTTCTCCTCGTGCAGTTCAAAGGCATCCTGATGCTCGGCATGGCCGAACTTTACGTCGCGAGGCCCGATCCAAACATCTACAACTTTATCAACACGCAACTCCTCTCGAACGCGTTCAACAACGTAGACGATACGTGGCTATTCGGGATGTGGTGGGGAGGTCCAGTACGTTTCTGCCTCCCGTCGTCCGCCTCTACAGCCTCACCGCACAGGGTGACGTTCGAGCTGCTGATGTGTTTGACACGCTCTCGCAGTGGAACATCACGACGGCCGGACCAAAGACACAGATCAACGCGATTTGCCTCATCTCCGCCGCCGCCACAGTCAACGCGGATTACCTCTCCGCTGCAGGACAGAAAACCGCTGTCAATTCGGCGACCGATCAGATCGCCGTGCCAGAATCGACAGCCACCGGAGCCGCTGGCAACACCGACCGCAACCAGAACACGGTGGCGAATCGGGCCTCCCAGTCTCGAGTCGGCTTGGTCGTGCTAGTCGCGGCTTTAGCTGGAGCACTGGGACTCTTGTATCACTAAAAATGCCGCTTTCTCGTCACTGGACTAGATGTATGCGGGACCTTGGCGCGCAGCGTATAGACATTGCTCGCTCACCACTTTGTTGTAGCACGTGTATTTTCACGCCACGTCCCCTGCTTTTTGCTCCAAGTCGGGCGCCTCAGGCACAAATGCTATACCGGTTACATGCGAAGAAGAGGAGAGCCAAATTGTCTATGCTGCGGTAAGGCTTACAAAAGTTTTCCCCTGGAGCTGGGCTCCCGCCCAGAGAACCTCGGTCCGCAAGAGATCAAACTCGGCCGAATGTGGTGCAGCAGGCGGGACGTAGGTAACGCCGCGCAAGATGCTGTTGATCGCTCGAAGGTTCGCTTGCTGCGCGCCGAGCTCGACCTCGACCGATTCGCCTCCGGCTGGATCCGCTTCGCCTCGGTCTGTGCGTGCCCAAACGCCGGAGGAGCCCGAACCAGCCGAGAGTACCACGCGGCCGCCGCGGCTCGTGGCGAGGCGAATCGTTGCCGCTGAGTTCTCCGACGCCTGGGGCACACCACGGACGTAGATGAGGTCCAACCCGTCGAAGCGGCCGTTCAGCGAACCGAGGAGGTCGACGTGGGCGGTCTCGATTGTCTCGAGGTCGGTGCGAGTCCGGTACGTATAATTTCGTGGGACCCGTAACTGAGGGCCACTCTTCCAGTCGGGAGATGGACGAGCCAGCTCGGTGTCGCCGGAAGAGAGCAAGCCGGTTTTGCGCGGCACGCCGAGGTTGAAAGCCGCAAAGACTTCCGCAGCGATGCTGCCCGGCTGGATCCTCAGGTGGTTCGTCATCTTGCCGAAGAGGTGGATGGACCACGACGATTGCGCCAGCTTGGCGAGCTCGGCCACCGCCTCTCCGACAGGTCGAGCGCGGACGAGCTCGTGCGCGCCGATCCAGTTGTACGGGTACAGCACGTGGGACGGGACAATGACGAGCCCGGCCTGCTCGAGCTGGTACCGACGCGCACCGATCGCCCTCGTGATGGCGCGTGGACCCACGCAGCCGAAGCAGTCTGGCGTGTAGGCGACGGAGAACGCATGCTCGGCTGCATCGCGGAACATAGTCCAGCCTCGACGGAATCGCATCACTCCGGGAGCCAGGTACATGCCGTCCTCGTCGAGCGTCCAGTCGAGGTCGCTCGTGAGGGTGGAATAATCTGCGCCGATGAATTCGACGTCCGACTGCGGAGCGGATCGGATCCACGGTGCGTCCATGTCGAGGTCTGAGGCGGAGGAGAAAAGCGTCAGACTCTGGTGATCATTGCTCTCAGCAGACTGCACGCTGTTGGTCGCTCGCTTCTGCTCACAGGTGCCGCCGTATTTGAAAAGGAACAAATAGCGCAGGTAATCGGTCAAGTGCGAGAAACTGCACAGCGAGGCGGAAGTCAGCGAGACACACTTCGACAAGCCTCGCCGAGATCGAGACGTACAAGTTGGGTCCGGCCTTCCACTCGTCCCATTTCTCGAGCCAACCTCGACTTTGCGGGCCGAGGTACCATTGACGTTCCAGCAGTTCGGTCTGACCCACCCGCACGACATGGATCGAATAGCCTTGTAGCGTATAATCGTTGAAGAAGTCGCTGGGAAGCGAAGTCGAGAAGAGGATCAGGACAGCACGCGGCTCGTGCGTCCAGATGGTTTCGATCGCTTGATAATGTCGCTCCTGGAACGTGTCGGCGCCGGTAGTCCAACAGAGCATGTAGAGCAGGTGCCAATCGTTGGTCGCAGAGAACGGCGAAGAGTGTCGAGACAGCACGCCGGGGACGATCCAAGGATCCTCCGGACTGCCGACGACGAACGGTTCCGGCGGCACACGAACGGGAGCGTCGAGCACGGACGACGGGCGGGACTGCGGCTTATCGGATAACGTCGCGCCGCGGAGGTCGTCGCAGGCAAAGCCCCAAGACCGCCAGTGGTTATCGCGACCCCGGCACGAAGGGTAACACACCCCGCACCACCGCCGGAGAAAGCCGTCGCACTGTTTCCTGCCGGCTCGAATATTGGCGTACATCTCGCGCGGGCCGAACCCGCTCGGCTCGACGTACTGACTGCCGAAATGCTTCGCGATCATGTCGTTCTCGCAGACCTGCGCCTGTTGGATGCGGTAGTCGTGGATCGGTCGGACGCCAGATGGATACAGCCACAAACCCAGATTTTGATCTTCGTTCTTGACGAATAATCGCGACGCCGCAGGTGGCGAGATCAAATCGACGAGATCTTTCGATAAGATGTGAAGCGCTCCGGCGGTATACGGCGGGAATGTCGGCAATTCGTACGCGAAGTCGGCGTTCTTGTTCGAGGCGTCCTTGATGGCGGGGATGTCCCTGCAGGTTTGGTTAGCGGTCAGCAGGTTCAGACGTGGAATTTGAAGGTACCGAGACGTACCAGTAGGCGAATCCCCGCCAGTACTCCCGTCGTCTCCCGAGCTTGCCGAGCTCTTTTGCGACAATGTCCATTCGGAGTAGAATGTCATCGTCGGTCTTGAGGACATAGTCGACGTCGAGACTCGACGCCCATCTCCATCCCTCGTAAATCTTTTTGCTGAGATGTTCGTACGTGTCGTGCGCCGGGACGAGAAGGATGTCGCCAAACTCCTCCGACTCGGCTGCGATTCCGGGGCCGGATCTCGTGCCTACGTGTGGCGAAGGCGGGGTGCCGAGCAGGAAGCGATATTCCACGGCGATGGACGACGTCGGGCGCGGAAACAGGCGAACTGACGTTTCAC
The DNA here is from genome assembly GCA_021654155.1 of Rhodotorula sp. CC01. NCBI lineage: Eukaryota > Fungi > Basidiomycota > Microbotryomycetes > Sporidiobolales > Sporidiobolaceae > Rhodotorula > Rhodotorula sp. CC01. The sequence continues at coordinate 20,150 of JAKEZK010000050.1, forward strand.
GGAACGTATGGCGGTTTGCGGAGGAGCGATTTGTCCAGGACGAGGTGACGAGGACCATCACTCGAACGTCGGCGGACGCCGACGCGCTCCCTCCCGAAAGATCCGATCCGCCGGTGCTCGTAGCGAAGGCGGAACTAGCGTTCATCTCGGGATGTCCGAGGTCTATGCCGCCGCCGCCTTTGTATCGCGCAGTGTATTGCTGCCAGAGCAGTGCGCTCGTCGTGAACCAGCCCAGCAGTGCAAAAGGAAGAACCGTGCCCCAGAGCACGCGCTTCCAGCTCAGTACCCTCTCGCCTTTGCGATATTTGTCGGTGCGCACGCCGGGTCCCAGGACGGCGGTGACGGCTATCGAGAAGAGGCGCCATCGTTGTCTGTCGGCGCGGTCTTTTCGCTCGACAATGTTGCTCGTCACCCATGACTGGATGACGTTCTGTAAGGTGTAAGGTGTACGTCAGATACATTGTTCTTGGGCAGTAGACCGCGGCAGGCTTACGCAGAAGGCGGCAGTGGTCGCGCAGATGAGCCAAGCCGCGACGGGCTGGTCGAACGAGAGGACCCGATGAGTCGTCAAGGTCAAGGGCCAGCAGATTGCCTGCAAGCTGACCACCCGGATGATAGTTGGGATTGTCGTATAGTAGACGAGCCACCGCCGCAGCAGGCCTCGGGCGAGCGAAAGCGTGAAATACGCGGTCGCCAGCGCCCACAGCCCCGAAATGAACCAGTCGAGACGAGTGCTTCGAGCCTCGCCGACGCCCCCGGCATTCCAGCCGAGAGATGTCCAAATGAGATGTCGACTGGAGCAAAATCGGGCTGCCGAATAGCAGAACCCGAGCAGGCCGGGTAAGACGGCGAGGAAGTTGAGAAAGATCAAGATCGGCGTCCAAATGTGATTCCGTTTCTTGCGAGTTGGCGAGATTTCTGACGATATTGCCTGCAGATATAGTGGTACTGAGCATCGCGTCCAAGTTTCTCTGGCGTAGACACGGCGGGGGCTGCTCACCGATTCCGCCGAGACCACTCTCCTCTGGCCGGTTGGCAGCGAGTTTGGGTCGGTTGTAGCCATGCCCGTGGCCGCAACGCCCTGCTCACTCGATACTCTTCTCAATGCTGGACGAGCCGGCGGCGCCATCTCACTGGGCAGAATCGCCCTTCGCGACGAGGTGCGGGCTCGAGGAGCGATTTCGAGCGCACCGCTTCCGTCCGAGTCCTCGTCGCCGTCGTCACCGTTCGAGTTTCTGCTACAGTGACCCGTGTTCGCAGTCGCGGGCTTTCGGTAAATGGGGATTCCAGTAGGTTCCGGAACGGGCGTGCCGTTCAGGAGAGTAGTGGACGAGGTGCTTCGTTTTCGCTGAGGACGTTGAGCGGCTGCGCCCGCATCCCGGAATCGTATTCTGCCGTCGAGGATTGGGGGTAGCCACACGGCTGAAGGTCCCGAGGTCCCTGCATCCGGAGGGATGCCGGATAAGCCGAAGTGGGCGAGTTGCGGAACGCTTCGAGAACGCAGAGGCGGAGAGACAGGAGCCGTGTAGGGCGGAGGCGACCCAGACGGAGGCGGCGAGCCTGAATATGCCGACGTTGCCGTATCCGACGGAGGGCTAGGTATCGGCAGTGGTAAGGAACGGGTCGGAGGAGATACACCGCCTGTCGATGATCCCCTCGACCTCGGTATCCTCAGAGGCGCCAGATTGCCGGCCTCGCTGGTCGAATCCTGACGTACTCGCGGCTAAGGGACTTCTGTGCCGTGAGCGTCATGTCAGGGCCGGCGCGAAGGAGTTGAACGATGTTTTTCGGGATCAGAGGAGACAGCGGATCGACCATGCGAGCGATCGGTCCGCAACAGCAACAGGGTACTCACCTCGACTGCAAGTCTGTGTTTAGACTTTGCTTGATGCCGTAGCAAGACACGGTCGGGGTCGGATCCGTCTTGACGCTTCAGTGGAGGTTTGGCCTCCCGGACAGGACGTACACCCAGAGGCAGGACGGCGCGTACAAGCTCTTGCCGCTTGATGCAGTTCCCAGCTGGCGATTGTCTCGCTCGTACGTCGATATAGAAGCAGCTCAAAGGCTGGCTTTGGCGAATCCTCATCGTCCTGCTTCCGCGTCACGAACCTCGACCCGATCGACGGACCGGCGACAGCTTCCGACAGCACAATCCGTTACCATGTCATTACAGGAGCTGGTTGCGGAACAGCTTGGCGCGCTGTCTCTGCGCGATGATCCCGACACGGTCGAGTTTGTCGTCGGTCTCGTTGAGGAGGAATCGTTCGAATCGGAAGTAAGCACTCTCTCGCCGCTGTTACGGTGCAGACTCACGAGTCTGAAGAACACTCGACCGACAGGATCGTAGAAGCGCTATCCTCGGAATTCTCGAGGCGGAAGACGATGATAGTGCGTCTTCCCGAGTCGCTGTGCCCTGTTTGATCCTCGGTCCTGACAGTTCCCTCGCAGTGACGACGGCGGACGCGGTCGACAAGCTTCTTGAAGAGACTTCGAGATATCGAGACAAGGTCTTGGCCGCCCGAAGAGCTGCCGAGGAAGCTGAAGCTGCGGCGGCAGCCGCAGCGGCGGAAGGTCCGTCCTCTTGCCCGCCAACGGAGCCGTATCCTGGCGATTCTGAAGTCTTGCATCGCACGCAGAGGCGGCACAGTTGGCGGGGCATAAATTATCTCCAGCAGACGAAGCCAAGCGGAAGGCTGAGCTGCTCAAGGCGAGTCATCCAGGAAGGGGACATTGCTCGCGAGAGGGCGCACGCGCTGACCGAGGAACCGCGGGACACAGCAATACGGATACCTGGAAGAGGAAACGGAAGCAGATCGGCTCGCACGAGAAGAGGCAGAGCGCGCTCCCGACAAGGCGCTCCAAGACCCAAGGCAGATGAGCAAGAAGCAGCGGAAAAAAGCGCTCGAAGGCGTCGGTGGGTAGTGATCTCCCAAGAACGGGCGAGGCGGGAGAAAACGGCTACTAATTGCCTTTCACGCTAGATCTGCTCGCCCTCCCGAACCTGAATAAGGCGCACGTCGACGCAGCAGAAAAACAGCGCCGAGCAGCGAGCGCAAGTAAGTCGTGTTGACAGAAGTCTGGCATCTTTCTCACGCTGCCCTGCTAAGCTCTCACCCTCACCAGGTGCGGCGCAAGCAAAGAAAGCGCGCGACGAAGCAGATCGGAAGAAGCAGAAGGATGACGAGAAGCGCAAGCTGGAGGAGAAGCGGAAGAAGGCTCAGAAGGTCGAACGCAAGGCATGATCCTCACCGCGAACTTTGCCTTTGTAGAGGGGCTCGGCATTGCACAGAGTAAAACAACAACAGCGTCGGGAGGGGGCTAGGAGGAGGCTTCTATACCAAGAGCACACACGAGATATACGGGGCGGTGGTCGGAAACGGCGCCCATCCGTTCAATGTTCATGACAGAGTTGTACTCGATCGGCATGAGTTCGCCGGGCTCGGGACCGACAGCCTGCGCCGGTTTTTCTGCCGCCGCATCGGGTGCAGTAGAGTCGTCCGACAGCGGCGCGGACAGGAACGGCAAGGCGACCGGAAGCGAGGTGAGAAACGACCGAAAGCGACTGTTGAGCGACGGTCCCGCGTCGGGCGCCTCGGCGTGTCGCTCGTGCAGTCGACTCAGGGCGGACGCAAACGTGCGAGCCCGCGGGAGATTGACGGGTGCCGAACCGCAGAACGGATCGTCCGCTGCCGCGAGAGGCGGTGAAGAGATCGTGACCGCGGCGGGGCTGTGTGCAGGGCTGCTTGAAGGCGAGCTGTCTGGAGAGCCCGATAAGGTGAAATGGCGGCGTGGAGCACGGCGAGCTGCAATGGTGGTCGGAGGTGAGCTCTCCACTTCCGGCACATTCGCTTTCGACGAATGCGCCACCGAAGCGCTTGACGGCGGGCGCTCGATCGATGGCGGGCGGTCCAGGATGGCGAGAGCGGGGAAAGACTTGACACGTTGCCATACCGAGGTCGAAGCGAGGGTGTCCTGAGAGACCTGCCGACGTAGGCGATTTCTTGACTGCGATGCTCGCTTGCCAGCGTCCGGCAGCGACCGGATGGATCGAGTGCGGTGGGCGCGGAAGAGCGAGCCGAGGGCGGGAGCCAGAGGCGCCGAGCGCTCCTCTTTGGCCGTGGCGAGCCGATTAGGATAGAACAGGATCCTATCCGTCCAGCTTTGCACGCGCTGCTTCTTGGAGCTGTCCCAAGTCGGCTCCTCGTCGCAGAGCAGAGCATCTTTGTCCGCCTTGCTCGCTGCGCCCGCCTTGACAGCCACTTGCGGCTGCTGCACAATGGCCTGGGGCGATCCGGACGGCGTCTCCTCATCGGCGTCCTGAAACATTTGCGCGAGGGGCCGCTGGCCGGAATCGGTCGATTGGCTGCGACTAGCCTGCGCACGGATTCGGGCGGTCTCGAGTGCCGCGCGAGTGGAATTGTGCTTGACGAGGGTAAGGAATCGTACGCGAGCGTTACGAACCGGATCTGCGCCGTTGTCCGGCGTGCTGTCCGAAGCAGGAAAATCGGCTTGATTTGCTGCTAGCGCGTCCAGCGCATCGGCGTCGACGGTAGAAGCAATAGACGCTGCGTCGTCGTCGGCCGGCTCGGTCGGACTGGCAGCGGCCTCGAGGACCGAGTTCGTGTCGGACTCGTGCGGAGAAGTCCGGGTCGGTCCGTTCTTACTGGGTTGGACGGGAACAGCTTTTGACCCACGCCGCAAAAGTCTCGACGGCTTGTGCACCAGTCTGCGGGTCGTCTTGCGGAGGTCGTACTTGTAGGTCGGCGCGAAATGGATCGGTGCCTCGCCGAAGCCTCCGAGGGCAGAATCCGATTCACGGAGAATGGCGCGAAGCTGGTCAAACTGCAAGGCGTTCGTGAAATCTTTCGCCTGGACCAGCCAGTCGGCGTGGAGGCGCGAGATGTTGAGGCGAAAGTTGAGATCTCCCATGAAAAACGCGTGGTCGAACCTGTCGACGAGCTTCTTTGGCTTCGGCCCGGCAGTTTCGAGAAAGTCGTCGAGGTCGAGTTCGTCGAGGATCTTTCGCGCGTTCGCTTTTCGGATTTCGAGGCCGGAGGCGTGCGCAGCGAGATGTGCGGATACGAAGAGGAGCCGAGTCGATGCGAAACATAGCGAGATGCCGACGCCTAGACGAGTAATCGTTAGCCTCGAGATCAGAACGCAGACGGTTCAAGCCGCGCGCCTCACCTCCTTTGTTTCCGACTCTGCCTCCGATGAGCCCGGCGGTGACGCGACTTCTGCTCACGCCCTCGACGAGATCTTCGCAACATCGAGCGACGAAGACTGCGCAGTAAATACCCATCAAGCGCTCCTTTTCGACGAGGACGTAGGGACCTCGACGTATGCGTGAGCTGATCGAGGCTGTGTCGGCGGCGGATGGCGCAATATGAGAAGCGAGATCATCGGTCGAGGTGGCGGCGCTGCGCTCGTCGTCTGTGTACGGTGCCGAGACAACACCGCGAGCAGACTCCGGCGCGGACAGGTTCGGCGACCCTGTCGGGAGCGAGGCTGTCCTCGCTGGCGACTTCGAAGTGCCTTCATCGACCGCCTTCGTAGGCGCTTCCTTCGCGGGTTCAGCAACCTCATCGTCGTCCGAAGAATCCGATTCGTCCGCTCCGCCGCACAGGTAGTTCTCGAGCAGCGAGGTCCAGCTCTGACCGCGAAATACCCCTCCAGATCGAGCGGTTGGGCATTCTTGCCCGCACACCACGATAATGTGATAAGGGTGGGCGGCCGTGAGGGGGAACTGAGGCAAATCCGGTGCTGCCGGCGAGATTGATTTGTCCGAGGAAACCGACCGGGTCCTCCCGTGCTCGTGCTTCGCGCGGGAGAAGAAGGAAGAGGCGCCGCTCGACGAGCGTTTGCCACGAGCCTGTGCCCGAGCGAGGTGTTGCTCTGGGAACGTCGACAAGTCTCCGAGAAATTCGCTCAGGTCTCCGCCCGGTGTCGGGAGCGAGTTGCCCATGTTGAACGTCGCCAGCCGGATCTTGATGTTTGAGTTCGGCTCCTGGCCCGAAAACGAGCGACGGACGGGGTCTGCAGGACCGTCCCCGTCCACATGAGGCGCCGGCGAAGGTGCATTTCGTCTGGAAGACGCTGCCGAAGTCGCCCTGCTTCGTGACTGCCGCGCCGAACGAGGCTGGACGAGGCTGGCAATCTTCTTGAACAAGCGCTTCGGCCCGGCTTCGTGGTGCTGGTAATGTATGGGAGAGCGACCGCGGGCTAGAGCGCGGCTCGCCAAAGAATCAGCGCAATCGTCACGGCATCCAGTCCGCTGCAAGCGCTCACCCACCTTCTCTGGAGCTTGTTGCCGACGATGTACGCAGCAGCTCTGAACTGCGAGGATGTCGCTCAGGTTCACGGTCCGTTGTCGACGGGGGAGATTGCGGTTGCGCCCCGCCGCCGAGTCGATTCATGTCCATCGACTACGCGAGCCTTGTAGTGGGTCCTCGGTGACGCGGTCTCCAAGCATCCGCTGGAAGCGTATCGCGTCGGCGAGAGCGTTCGTCTCCCTTGCCAGGGCGACTGCAGTGCCGAGAGAGAAAGCAAAGCAGTCCTGCGAGGGCGCGAGCGGTGCGGTGCGCGACGCAGTGCCTCAGAGCGGGGTCGGCGACAGCCTAGCTTGGCGCACTCTCAACAGCGGCTGCCACAAGCTGGCGGACGTTGGGTCAAGACTCAAGAGTAAAGCAGGATGACGGAACTCGGTCGGTTCGAAACCGCCGCGGCCAGATTTTGTCTCGACAAAGCGCAGCCAATCTGAGACCCGTGAGAAGCTTCGAGCTACATCACATGACTGCTACAGGCATCTATGCGCATGCAGTGCAGCTCTGGCTCAGCTCAGGTCAACATCGTCCTCGGAGGCCCCTTGCGAGGTTGAAGCGGGGCCCCGCATTCGGAAGAACCGTCCGCAGTCTCGCCCTCGATCTCAAACCCCTTTGAAGCGAAACGAACCCCTGGGACAACGACGCCGGTCGCTCAGCTCCAACATACAGCTACAGTAGCACGCAGCTGGTCGGGGCCAGCTACGGAAATCAGCTTCGACATGGGCGCACCCGAAGCAGAAGAGGAATACGCTCTCCTGCCGACTCACAAGGCGGCGGCTCCAACAGCAGCGAGCACGAGCGACTTCGATGCGGCCGACGACGACGACGACGACGACGACGACGACGCAGAGCAAGGGCACTCGTACCCGCATACGGATGAGGCACCGCACAAGGGGTCGCGCACGAATAGCGTGTTCGAGCAAGGCGGCACTCGCAAGCTCGTCCTGCTCGGTGGCACGGCCTTCTTCTTGCTGTGCCTGCTTGTCGTCGTCGCGACACATCCAGTTCCCCGAGACATGGTCCGCGAGGGATGGCACCGACTGCCGTTCGGTGACAAGGGACCTCCGCGACCGTACGGAGCGAAAGAAGAGCAGCAATGGCACGACGCCACGCCGCGAGTCGAACGCAACGCCAGCGTTTCCCTCAAGGACTATCTCTCAACCCGCTTCGATCCCGAGTCGGATGTCATCATGTGGACGATGGCGACGGGCGCTTCGCCCTCGTACGTGCCGAACGCCCGAAACTGGGACTTCAAGCGAGCCGAACTGGGCATGCCCGACTCGGTCGTGATCCTCTGCCTCGACGAAGAGTGTCTCGACGAATGCGAACGGACTGGTCTCCGCGCGCATGCAGCCTATGTCAAGAGCATGAACAAGATTCCGCCTCCGAGCCAGCGATCGAGACTTGGCAAACGAGGAGCCGAGCGAGGCCACCAGCTCGCATACCTCAAGTTCAAGGGTGAGTCGAGGCGGAGCAGCTGCCGAGGTGCCGAGATCTAACTGGCTATCATGGTAGCCATGCTCGAGATGGCTCAGTCCGGCTATTATTCGCTCTTCTTCGAGGTGAAAACGTCCCGACTCCGCCCGAAACCAAGCGTCCGTTTCTTACGGTACCCACCCTTGTTAACTCGCAGGGCGACACCTTTCTCTCCGAGGATCCGTTCAAGTATATGCTTCGCCGGGAGGACGACACATGGGACGTCCAATTCACGGAAGACATCGGTTACCTGCTCAACTTTGGCTGGATCTACGCACGACCGTCTCAGGCAACCATCGATTTCTACCAGCACGCCTTCGACCAGTACATTGCGCACAACCAGTGGGATGTACGCTCTCTGATCATCTTTATCGGGCCTCCTACGGGAACGCCGATGGAGCTGATGCCGCCTGTATCCCCAACAGCAAGAGCTGCTATCCAACATGGTTCGCACGCTCGGCGGTCACGAATGGAGCGGCGAGTCCGGCAAAGAACATTGGTGGCTTTGCGATCAAATCGGACTTCGCCTCTATATGCTGCCCTTGACCGACGTAAGCGGACTGTTCCGTCTGACGCAATACGCTAGTCGCTGATTGTACGCGTTGTCCACAGTTCTTCGCACATCACGTCACCTCATTGGAGTGGTAGTGAGTGTCCGACGCGTACTTTGCCTCGAGATCCGATCCTGACGCACGTATATTCGCCACGATCAGCTATTTGCCGGAAGGAGCGAATCCGATCATGAACCATCTCACGGCAGTCCTCTACCGTAAGCCACTTACTCCCTGCTCCGTCGAAAGCGCTCTACTCACGATCTATTTGCCCCCGCAGCGAATCGACAGTTCTATCCTAGTATGTTTCTGCACCAGGTTCTTGCGTTGGCCGGAATTCGCAGCAGCTGACGGTGATCTGGAAACGCAGAGGAGCGCGGCTGGGCTGCAAACATCGACGCCTTCTACACATCACCGCGCCCAGTCCTCACGGGGCATCCGGTCGACACCGAAATCCACGCCGCAGCTCACTACGCCCGGCTTCTCCACGTACTCGCCGTTCGCATGGGTTGGGCTCTGCAGATCCCGTCTCACATGACTGTTCATGGCGCGGATGGTGGGAACCAGTGGACCTATACGCGCAACTGGACTCGTCTCGTCAGTGTTGAAGCCGCTGTCGTACGTCTTTCCTCGTTCTGCGCCACGGGTGATTTGTTGGCTCACGCTTTCAGCCCCTCCTCTCTAAACTCGCAGACCAACCATCTCGACCTCCTCGAGAACAACTTCTTCAAGCACGCCGAGCGATACCTTCCGGCCTCCATCCTGAAAGACTGGACGAACCAGCGCACGATCGTCGACTTGACCAAATTCTCCTCCCTTGACGATCTCGTCGCGCATCTCGAGGCGCTCCACATTCCTGACACCAAGGGACACATCGTCGACCTTGCGAATTTCGATGCATCCGGGTCGAGCGCGGCGAAATGGGCTCTCGACTCGCCCACAGTGCAGAACGTTTCACAAGTGTGGAGGGAGGTCCCGTTCTGTGAAGGCTTCCACAAGGATCACCTCGTAAGCCCCTGACACTCTCAACACTCTCCTGCGTAACTTTTGATTGGGGCTCTGACTCGCCATTCTCCATGTATTCAGCCTTTCCCATGGTGCGCACATCTGCCACTTTCTTTCGCATAGACCTTTCCAACCTTCCGTCAACTTCCCGACCTCAGCCCTTGTTGTAGACGTGTATAGACCGATACGGGGATTTTAAACAAGAAGAGTCGATGGGTAGCGCCAGACGCAACGCACTCTTCTTCCACTCAATTGGCTTCTTCTCCGCGAATATCACATCGCCGGTCGTATCGGAAAACTTCTGCGGTACATCCGAGACGGAACACAAGCGAGCACTACTAGACTACGAGTCTACTGCTAAAGACTATTGCGGAGGAGGGGCGGGTATCATCATGCGCTGTACGAGCAGCTTGACCGCGGCCTGGAAGGGCGTCACATCCGTCGCTCCGGACGTGATCATTTGCAGGTGCAGGTCGAGCGCTGCAGACTGGTTGCGAGCTTGGATAGCTGTGCACAGGGAGCAAAGGTAGGCACGTGAGCAAACGTGTCGCAGATCGAGAGGGAGAAGAAGCCCATTGTGATACTCACCTTGGCAAAGCTCGACTAGACGCTTCGTGGATGCTTCGCTCAAGGTCTCGCAGTTCAGCATGTCGAACAGGATGTTCAATCGCTTTTCCGTGTCGTTGACGATTTTGACTTGTTGCGGCTGCAAGCGAGCGCGCGATCGACTCAGTCACGGCGCAGAACGAGCTGCCTGCAGCCTCCGAGGCATCGTAACGTACCGGAGTTGTCTGCCTCAACTTTATAAGTTCGGCCGAAAGGGTATCAAAGATTGGCTTGCTCGCCGCGGGGATGTGCGAGCGGTCTCCTGGGGCTGAAAGCAAGCAACATCAGCGTTTTGATCTCATCATAGGCGAAGCGAGCGAAACTAGCGCTTACGGTACTTGGCTCGCGGCGGTTGCGCGGGTTGCTGCTGCTGCTGCTGTGCTGGCGGAGGAGGGTGCATTGCCGCCGAAGGCGGTGCCTGACTCGGAGGCTGCGTGGGTGCTTGAGGAGGAGGACGGGGTCCCGCTCGGGCGCCCATCGGCGGAGGAGGCGCGGGCGGGAACGCTTGCGACTGGGTCTGCGGAGTCGTGGGTTGCGAGTGCGGCGGCTGAGGCGGAAACGGCTGTTGCGCGCTTGGCGAGGCAGACGGCGGAGCCACACCATTGGGCTGCATGTGCCCGCTCTGCTGCGGGGGTGGCTTAGGGAACGGGGCAGATGCCATCGGAGGAGGAGGCGGACGCGCTGTCACCGAGCCGTTTGTCGCAGGAAAGGGAGGTGGAGCGGGAGGTTGTGGTCCTCGGTGGTCCGGCTGAGGCGGCTGAGGTGGCGGAGCTGCGGCGTTGGGAGCAGGCCCTTGACTCGCGCGAGGAGGGGGAGGCGCGCTCGGAGTACCCGTGCGAGGCGGAGGCGGTGCAGCGTAAACCGGTCCGCTCCGCTGACTCGCCATCGGCGGCGGCGGCGGAGGGACCGCCGCACCTTGTCCCGCTCCCGCCGCCAAGCTCTGACCAGGCGCCGGTCCTTGACTGGACCCGAGCGAACTCAGGAGCGGCTGAGGAGGCGCAGGAGCGTACTGCGAATTGTTGGCCGGCGGCGGAGAAAGGACGCGCCCGCTTGCTGGCGGCGGCGGGGCAAAGCGCGGTTGCTGCTGCACGTGTCCTGTCATAGGTGGAGGCGGAACAGGTGCCGGAGTGCGGTTCGCGCCTCGGCTCGGAGGAGGAGGGGGGACTTGGCCAGGGCCGAGCGAAGGCGTGCCGACCGGGCTCGAATTCGGGAACGGACTCGTGATCGAATTCGGGAACGGACTCGTGATCGCGTTCGGCTTTGCGGGAGTCGCGCTCGGGCTCGGGGCAGGAGTGTTGCGTCTCGGCGCCGGCAGCGTGGGAACGTCGTTCCAGCCACCGGCAGGCTTGGCGCGCGGAGGAGGAGGCACGTTCGCTCCGGCGACCGCATTCCGTCCAGCATAGTTGGGCGACTCGGTCCGCATAGGTGGCGGACCTGGCAGCCCCATGCCCGGGTTGCTCGCGGTCGACGGGCCGTACGGATCGTGAGAAGCAGTCGGCGCAGTCGCGTACGCGAGACCAGCGTTCATCGTCGGCGGAGCATATGGGCTCGCACCAGCACTCGTCGACGACGAGGATGGCTGCGTCGCAGCGTTCGGAGCGGACGATCCGGGTGCCGGCGCATACGGGTCATCGTGCGGGTTCGTCAGAGGCTGTGCCGCGTACGGGTTGCGAGCGGGAGAGGCGACCGCAGCCGACGGGGGAGCCACGGCGGACGGTGCAGGTGCATACGGGTTGTACGAAGTAGCGGGAGCGGTCGAAGGCGCTGCGGCATACGGGTTGGAGTACGCGGATCGGGTCGAGGTCGCGAGCGGATTCGGGTACGATCCCTGCGCCTGCGGAACGGTCGCCGTGCTGGCAAGCCCGTACGGGTTCGCGTTCTGAGCGTACCGGCTCGTATTGGCGGCTCCGGCATGGATACCGTACGCAGACGCGGCCGTCCGTCCAGCTTGCGCCGAGCTCGCTCGAAGCAGCCTTTCGCGCTTCATGGCGTTGACGCTGACGGCCGAGTTCGTGCCATCATAGTCGGCAGGCGTCTTGGCGACGTACTTGAGCGCCAAGTCGACTTTGCCTTGGTTCGCGAGCAGCTCGGCGTACTCGATGTAGCGGTCGTAGAGGCTCGCAAGCTTGTACATCCGGGCGCCCGATTCGGCCACCACGGCCGACTCGGTCGGGTTCGCGAGCTCGACGTCGACGTAGCCGACGGCATGCTGGAACACCTGGACCTTCTCGATGAAGGCCTGCAGGGCGCGCGAGTGCGCCTCGAAGCGAACGGTCGCGGAAGCGGCCTCATCATTTGCGGAGCTTCCGCGGTTGACCGCCGCCGTCTCGCTGCTCAAGCGGGCCTGCTCGTCTTCCTGCATCTGCTGCACCCAAACGCCGACGACCTTTTCGAGCTTGCCCGCCGCGAGGTAGCACAAGGTGGCATTCTTGCGCCACTGGTCTGCAGCAGCCGGACCCGCACGACCACGGACGAGTTGGAACAGGTACTCGAGCCGCTGCCCGAGCTGCTCGATCAAGTTCGAAAAGTCCTCGTCGCTCGCGGCGTACGTGCACGCGACGACGAACGCCTCGCGCCAGTTCTGCTCGAGGTCGGCGTTCTGGATTACGTCGGCAAGGTCGCGCCCTCCACCTCCGACGGTCGTCGCCGAGATCGACTCGAGCACGCGAAGGTACGGCCGCTCGGCCGCCGTGCGGACAAAGTAGGTCTGCTGAACGGACGCGACCAGTTCGGGCGAGGCGCTCTGCAGCGCAAACAGGAGCGCATCGGCGTACCGCTCGGTCGAGAGTGCAAGTTCGACGGCGGAAGCAAAGTCGCCGAGCACGAGCGATTGGGTGACGAGGCGGTCGGCTTCGCTCGCATTGTCCGGGAGAAGCTTAAACGTCGACGCTTTGAGGCTCAGGCTCTTGAGCGACGACGGACCGCTGCCAATCGTGGCAGCGATCGAACTCGACGCCTCTTGACCTCCTGCCTGCTCCTGGGTCAGGCGATCGGGCAAAGCCGACGGGCGAGTCTGGTTCTGTTGCCCGAGCGAGGCGAAAAAGTCGTCTCCGCCGCTGCCGCCGTTCGCGCCAGAACCGAGGAAGCCGTTCAAGTTCGAGTCGGCATTGTCGTTCGAGTCGGCATTGTCGCCCTGCTGAGAGGCACCCCCAAACAAGGAAGCTTCAGAAACACCGTTCTCGTCCTGCTGCTGCTGTTGTGTGGCGCGAGTCTCGCCGGGCGAATTCACCGAGACAGCCGGACTTCCTTCCCTCTCAGCAAGGTTGTCGGCGCCGGGAATAGGCGGCAGCTTGGCCTTGAGTTCCTTGGCGAGTTCCTCGACGCGAGCTTTGAGTTCCTCGCGATCGAACCCGCCGAGCATCTCGACGAGCCGTTCGCGCGCGGCCGGTCCGCCCGATCCAGGCGCGCCTCCCGCCGCAGCGTGGAAGAGCGTCTTGAGGAGCTGCCAGCTCTCCTTCTCGGTCGATGAGAGGTCGTCCTGCTCCTCCCACTCTCCCGCACCGGCGCGGTCGTCGCAGAACTTGGCGAGGCCGCCTTCCTCCTGACCGGTAGCAGCCCGTTCGAGCTTTTCTGCCCTCTCGACGACACCCGGCACGGTGACGACTCGGTCGATTTGGACTTTGGGTCCGAGCCCACTCGCGACGCGGACGAGGCGACCTCCAAAGCCGAACGCGACCGAGGCGGGTCGGCGGAGCCACTTTGGTTCGACTGTGAGCGACTTGGTCGGGTAATTCTTGGCGTTGGCCGAGATGGCCTGCTCGAAAAAGTCGTTGGCGCCAGCGGGAGCCTGGCTCTGGTCGGCAGCAGCGGCGGCGGTGGCGTCATCCTGCGCAGGCGCGTTGGTCGACTGCAGCGAGTGGAGGTACAGCTCTCCGTCGAGCGCGGCTGCCGAGATCAGACTCGGGTTGGTCGGGACAAAGTGACTCTCGAAGGTCCAGTTGCTCGACGGCGTGACTTCGGCGACAATGTCGCCCGAATTTAGCGACCACGCGAGCGTGCGGCCGTCCTTGCCAGACGAGAGGAGGAGGTCGGAATCCGACGGGCAAAAGTTGACAGACAGGATGCCCTTGTCGTGACCGCGCAGGATCTGTCGGGACCGCAAAGGTGTCTCGGTCAACACGGGTGAGGGGCAGGACTAGGAGAAAAGGGGCTCGCCCGGGCGGACGTACCTTCTCGGGCTGCTTCCAGTTTCGGAGGTCCCATACAAGCAAGTTGGGAGCGTGATCGTCTTCCGAAGCTGTGACGAGCTTGGTGGGCTGTTTCGCGAGAGGGGAGAAAGTAGAGGTTCAGTCTTCTTGGAGGGCCGCGCGGAGGAAAGAGGAAAAAAAGAGAAGTGGGGGAACTGACGTTGTCGGGGTGCCACTTGACGGCGCTGTGGCCACCGAGGCCACCGATCCCGGACGCGCCTGCGCCACCACCGGCGCCTCCTGCGCCTCCGAGTCCGCCAAAGCCGGCCGCTCCGAGTCCGCCTCCCGGTCCACTTCCGAAGCCGGCGGCGCCGAGTCCGGTCGCGCCTCCGCTCGCGAACGAGAGGGCGGTGATTTCGCGCTTCGACTTCAAGTCCCAGACGACGGTGTGACCCGTGTTGCTGGACGAGGCGAGGATGTGGACGACGGAAGGGTTCCACGCGAGCGAGGTGATGCTGTCGAGCGAGCGGGACCGGGTTCCGGGCGAGAACGGCTTGGCGGGAGACGTCAGGTCCCAAATGTAGATCTGTCACCGGTGTGTGGCCAGCGGGCAGGATAGTTTAGCAACGTGTGAGGGAGGAGATGGGGGTTTTGGTCCCCGCGCGCACAGACCGGGACGGGGCACACAGTCGTCGGCTTCGCCACGACACACTACTACACAAGCCGAGGAAAAAAAGAGAGAGACGCGCGCTCACCTCTCCGTTGGTAGCGCCTGTCGCGAGCAAGTTGCTCTGGGCGGGGGAAAAGTCGAGACCCCTGACCGGACCGCGGTGGGGCGACTCGAGCCTGGCAATGAGGGGATCGGACGGCGCGGGGGATGCGTGACCGTCGCGGAGGAGCTTGCTCGGGTCCCAGAGGCTGACTCCGCCGTCGTCGAGGCCGGCCGCGACAACGCCGAGCGGAGTGTGACCACTGTGCGAGTGGGTTCCCCAAGCGAGGCGGTTGAACCTGGCGTTGAGCTGGACGGACGCGATCGGAGTCCGGGGCGTCTCTGCCGAGCTCGGCGTGGAGAAGGGCGCCCACAGTTCGAGCTGCGAGTCTGTCGAGAACGAGTCGTCGAGTGCGCCCGAGACGGTACCGGTGATGAGGAGTGGTTCCGCGGTACCGCTCTGGCGCTGCAGAGAGGCCGGACACCAGGCATGCACGGCCGTGCGAGGCAGAGCCGCAAAGGGCGGCATCGTCTTGCACCTTTTGAGGCTTGTCTCGGTCTATGGTCGAGTGTACGAGTTGGGCGACCAAGTCGACGTGGCCAGCCAAACGCGTCGACGTGACAGGGGGACGCGGGCTTGGAACGGAACGGAAGAAGGGGTGCCCACTCCCAGTCGACTCGTCACCCAACCTCCGCTCGCTCCACCCCGTCAACCGTTACGTTGGAGCGAGAGACTATGCAAGACACGTCAGACTCCAACATCAGCACCTCGGACTCGCCACTCCGTACCGCCGTCGTCGACTCGGCAGCGGCCTCACCCGCGACGACAACGACGACGACGCATCATCCAACGCCTCGTTTCTCGCCTGCCAACAACTCGAACACGGACACGTCCTCTGAGCAGCAAGCGACACCATCAAAGTCAAGCTTGGATGCGAATCCAGCCAATGAGGAGGAACAGCAGCGTGGTGCGTCTTCCCGAAGGGGGGCTTCTCAACTGATCCTCGGAACGCTCATCATTCGCCGTCTTGCGCACCCACAGCCGCCTCGCCTACAGCAGACCACAGCATGCTCACAGACGAGCAGATGATGCCCCCGCCCGTCCCCCTCGTCGCAGACCACGACCTCTCGTCAGTCAGCGTCGACCAAGGATACGCTCCCGAACCTCAAGAGACCGCCTCCGAGGCAGCAGTTGTCGATCACGTTGACCAAGAGGCCATTGCCACGGCAGCAGCAGCAGAACCGGAAAGTGACGTGCCGGGATCGCCGACAGTTCCTGCCGCGGGCGGCGAAAATGAGCCAACTTCACCCACTCCCGTAGCCAAACTGCCCACTGCGTCTACAGGAGCTGCACGCAAGCCTCCCACCGTCGGCGGACTGAAACCCGCCACTCGTCCATCTGCTGCATCCAATTCGACGGCGCGACCCATCATCGGCCGTGGAGCTGCGGGAGGAGGAGGAGCCATGCGCGCTTCGAACGCAACCGGACCGACTCGTTCGGCCGGTACGGCGACTGCAGGAACGACGAGGGCACCTCTCCGGTCCTCAATGTCAGCCTCCGGTGCCGCCGGTCCAACCGCGGCGCGGCGACCCCTCGCCTCCTCGTCGTCGACGACCGCGCGTCCGGTTCCAGCTGGCGGCCGGCCCGTTTCGACTTCCGGAAGTGCAACAACGTCGGCGGCGACGAGTACTCGTCGGCCTTCGGTCACGGCAGGACCGACTCGACCTCTACGGTCCTCGCTCGCGTCCTCGACGTCCTCAGCCTCTGCGGCCCCGACCGCCACGACCGGACGCTCTCTCCCACCTGGTCGACCTGCAGGCGGAATCGTCTCGACCGCCAAGCCGATGCGCCCCACTGCTTCCTCCTCAGGTCCATCGGCGGGAGGTCTGACGCGCCCAGTGGGGGCTCCGGCCGGTGCGACCGCCGCCCGGTCGTCCGCCTCCTCCGCGCGGGCCGGCGCCCCTCCTGCCACGGGTACAGTCACTCGACCCCTTGGACCGACGAGACCGACTCGTCCCTCGACCATGGCTGGAACCGGGGCAACAGCCGCGCGTCCGGGCAGTTCTCTTTCGGCCCGTTCGGTCGGCGGTTCCGCCAGCACCTCCGCTCGAGCCGGAGGAGTCACACGCCCGCTCGCCAACGGGGCTCCTTCGCCGGCCGCGGAGAAGATCAAGAAACTTGAAGCGGAGCTGGAGGATTCCAAGGCCAAGTTGGGCGAGAAAGAGAAGGAGGAGGAGGGTGCGAGGAGCGAGAGGGATGAGGCGCGGGAAAAGATCAAGGAGTTGGAGGCGCAGGTGAGACAGCGGCTGCTTTCGTCCAGAAGACTGCACAAATCTGCGCAGATCAAGTCAGCGCTGATGATGTATGCCCACGTGGTACCGTGCCTCACAGGTCGCGTCCCTCACTTCGGAACTCGAAGCGCTCCGCCAAAAGCGCGCAGACGAGATCCATACGCTGCGCGAGCGGTTTACAAACCTCGAGAACGAGCTGCAAGCCAAGGAGTCGGAGCTGGTTCAACTTCGCGAGGGGCAGGCCCATGCGTCGGAGCTGAGGGACCAGGTGGAACGGCTCGAGAAGGAATTGGAGGAAGCCAAGAGGTTAGTTCGTGACGGTGTTTGCGGCGACTCCTGCAGCACGGACTGACTCTTCGGCCATCTCCTTACAGCAAGCATGCTACGGAGCTCGAAGACGTGCACACTTCGCACGAATCGAACCTCACTCAGCTGCGCGACTCGCACACCTCGGAGGTTGAAGCTCTTCGATCCTTGCACGCTGAGGCCCTCTCCGCCGCTCAATCCGACGCCGAATCGACTCTCTCAGCGAAGCAAGCCGAGCATGCGTCTGCGCTCGCTGCTCTGCAGGAACAACTCGAGGCGGCTTCGACGAGCAAGAAGGACGAGCTGGCCCGCCTGGAGGAGGCGCATCAGGCCGCGATGAGCGATTCGCAGCGCGAACTGGAGCAGTCTCGTGCCGATGCGGCTGCTGCGCTCGAATCGACCAAGGAAGAGCACGCCTCTGCGCTCGCACAGCTCGAGGCTCGTCATGCCGAGGCGATCGAGGCTGCGCGGACCGAGGGATCGGGCGAGTCTGCCGAGGCGGACGCAAAGCGAGAAGCCGAACTTGCACAGCTGCGCGAGGAGCATGCCCGCGAACTCGAGGGACTCAAGGCGTCGATGCAGCGGGAGGTCGACGCGCTCAAGCAAAGTCACGCAGAGACCGTGTCTGCGCTCGAAACCAAACTTGCTGTACGTTCATTCCCTACGGCGAACTGCTGAAATCTCACCGAGACTGACACGCTCTACGCTCGATATAGTCTCTCGAGTCGTCGCACACGGCTGCGATCGACCAGACTCGCGAAGAGCACGCCGCCGCCCTTGCCGCTGCCCACGAGGCCGCCTCGTCGAACGCTTCGACTTCGCACGCCGCGGAGATCGCCCAACTCCGCTCCGAGAGCGAGACAACGCTCTCGCAGCTGCGTACCTCTCACGCAGCCGAGGTCGAGGCTCTCCGACTCTCGCTCGAGTCGACCGCAACAAACGCCGAAGCGACTCGGCAGACAGAGGTGCAGACCTTGACGCGCGAGCTCGAGGCTGCTCGGGCCGAGGCGGCGGAGGCGAAAGCACGCGTCACGGATTTGGAGGCGTCAGTGCAGCAGTCAGCTGCTCAGCTCGAAGAGGCGAGGCAGTCGCTTGATGAGGCAGAGAGGGCGGCAGCCGCCGCCACCGCCGACCAGCGTGACGCCCTCGCTAACTCTGACGCAGAAGCCCTCGAACGCCGTCTCGCTGAAGCGCAAGCTCAGCTCGAGGACGCCAGTAAGGCTCTCGCCGACACGCAGAAGAGCGCCCAGGACGAGCTCGAGGCGATGGGCAAGATGCACGCCGTCGAAATCGCGAGCGCTCAAGAAGACCACCAGAACGCTCTGCGTCAACGCGACGAGAACAGTGCAGTCGCTCTCCAGCAGTTGCAGGACAAGCTCATCGCGATCGACGAGGACCGCGAACGCCTCCGGCACGAGCTGGAGGAAGCGCAGAAGAGTGCGCTCCGCTCGAGCCAGTCTCTCGCCGGCGCCGTCATCGACGTCGACCTCAAAGCACTACACGACGCCCACGTCAACAAGCTCGCCGAAGTCGAGAGCGCGGCCAAGGCGCGGGAGACCGAGTTGCAAGAGGTGAGGAGATGCTTTAAGCCCAATTTTTGTTTCTAGAACGACATTCTGACTTTTGCGAACCCCGACGGCAGCGCATCGAAAAGCTCACTCGCGAGCTCGAAGAGCAGCGCGAAGTAGATTAGAGACTGAGAATCGCATGTCATCGACCTGGCGCCACAGCATCCACTCCAACTCCTCTCCTCAAGGCCCCTTTGTTTTCATCAGAACCTCTTCGCGCTTCCCCTTTGCCTTAGTCGAGGCACTGTACATCACTACTAGCTGTAACTGCAACAAGCATGCGCTCCCGTAAACACCCGAGAATGCGTTGCCGGTGCGGGTGTCTACGTTCCACAACAATTCACACGAAACAGCGTTTATGACTCTATCGTCCTGCCACCTGATCGGCCTGAGGTATCGTACGCCCGGATGAGATGCTCCTGTCCTTCTTCCGTCCTGTCGTTGCGGTTTGATCAGCTTCGTTGGGATAGAAGAGGATCAAATATGAGGGGGTACTGACTGCGAGAATGCAAAGCCTCGATTCCTCCGCATCCGCTGCACCGCCCGGACCTTCTTGATAGCCTGTAACCGAACCGGCGGCGTCAGAAAGGCCGTCTGTAAGCGATGAACGAGACGGCAAATCCGTACCTTTTGGAATTGTTCCATCCGTGGTCGGTAATCCGGCAAGTTGTACTTCTGGATCTCTTGCACGATGTGATACGGCTCCGGCATGAAGAGTCGCTTGTAGCTGCAAGCACACGAGGATGGTCAGCCCATCGTTGTCGTGGAGCAAGAGAAAGATTGACCACTGACGATCTCCAGGTAAAGTCGCGGATGAGCAACAGGACCGGCAGCCCGAAGATCGTGAGCCAGAAGACGAGCGACGTCCACAATCGACTGACGATGTCGGTGTACTCGAGCGAGAACCCGAGTTTCGGGGCGACCCACGCGTAGAACGGGAGGAAGCACATGGTGAAGGCGAAGGATCCCGGAATGGCCAGCAGCGTGTACTTGGTCCAGATACTGCAATGCCAAAAGATACGTCAGTTCATGCAGGGCTAGATTCCGTTAAGATGAGGGAGAGAACACACTCGGAGATCAAGGCCGCCTTGCCCAGGACGAGGAGGAGCGTGGTAAGATACAGTGTCGTGCCCCAGACCCATTGCCCGCCGATCCACCCATGCGTGAGGATGAGCCCTTGGTTGAAGATGGCGGCAGTGAAGACGTAGATGACCTGAACGGATGAGTGCCTGTCAGCTCCGTCTCTTGAGAGAGACCTCAATGTGACGACAATTCACGAGAGAATGGAAGAGGGCGTTCGCGATCCACTGCCAGAAGATACGAGTCGAGAACTGTCACATCGATGACAGTCAGCACAGTTCCACATGGGGGACACGGGCCAGAGCGCCTCACAAACTTGTTCTGCTGACCTAGCTTGTACAGCTCCGGATACCGGTCAAGCATCCTCGCGGCAACGAATTGGTCGAAAATGCCGAGAACGAAAGGCGGCAGCACCGTAAAGACGACGTTGTAGAACGTGAGAGTCCAGCTCTCCTCGAGGACCTGCCCCGAGAAAGAGTTCGAGAAGGCGAACTGTTTCAAGAAGCGGGAACAAGGTTAGCCGTCCGATCTGGCTTGGGACAGGGCACCATCTCCACACTAACCCAGAAGCCCGTCATGTACAACGCAATGTTCTTGTAGAAGCTGTTCTCGTGGACCGCCATCCGAGGCGTGCTGGTCAGCGTGCGCTCGCCCTCATGCTGCGGTGAAGAGATCGCTCACGAGTACAGGATCAGCTTGCTCAGCCGCTGGTAAGACCACGTGCCGTGCACGAGCAGCAGCTTTTTGAGGAACCGGAACTGGCTGATCGCGACGTCGGCAGACCGGGCAGCCTGAAGACCTTCATGGCCCGAGATTCCGACGCCGATGTGGGCGGCCTGGATCATCGAGACGTCGTTCGCACCGTCGCCGATCGCCAGCAGGATCGCCTTGAGGTTCTTCTTGACGAGCTTGACGACGAGCGCCTTTTGTAGCGGCGAGACGCGACAGCAAACCACGGCTTTGCACATGACGGCGAGCTCGAGAAACACCGGGCTGAGCTCCTTCTCGAGCGCGAAGGAGAGACTCTTTCCGTCTGGAGAGACGACAGGCCATATGTCAGGTTCAAACTCTCTGTACGAGCGGAAAATAACGTATACGAGCGGAAAATAACGACTCGCCGATGATCAGCGCGAGCTCTTCAAAGTCGCCGGCGTTGCGAGCGTTCTTGATCGCCTCCAGTCGCTTGATCAGGAAGTCCTTCGTATCGACCGCCGTGTCTTCGTTGACGATGACCTGCCGGGACCGATTTCAGTACATCTGCCTGGCATGGCCTAACAGCTAGGCTCCAACCGATGCGACTTACCAGGCTCATGGATTCCGAGATCAGCCGACACGACAAGCCAATGTTGATTGCCGTCTCTTGCCGGTCTCCCGTCAGGACCCACACCTTGATCCCAGCCTGCTGGAGCGTATAGATGGTCTCGGGCACGCCGTCCTGCAACTTGTCCTCGATCGCGGTCGCGCCGAGGAGGAACAGATCGCGTTCAATGATCTCGGCAGCCTTGTCGAGCGCGTCTTGGCGCCCGCTGATTGTCGCCGCCGCTCGCGAGTGCACGACCGCCCACTTCTTGTACTCGTCCTCCGGAATGTCACGCATGGCGATGCAGAGAGTGCGCAAGCCTTCGGTGGCGTACTCCTGTATCGTTGAGTCGCGTCAGTAGTCACACAGGCGCACTCGACGGTCCAGGTACTCACCTCGAGATGGTTCGCAGTCGCCTCCGTAAACGTCTGACCTTCGCTCGCCAATCGCTCAAAGATGACCGTATCGGCACCTTTGCAGTACAACTTGATCTTGCCTTCGGGCGTCCGGACAACCGCCGACATGCGTTTCCGCGTCGAGTTGAACTCGAGAATGTTCAAGATCTGGTACTCGCGCTGCTTGCCGTCGATGCTGACAAAGACGGATTGCGGTTTCCGCGTCTGAGAGAGCGCGGGCGCAATCGCATTGTTAGCACTCGACTTCGCTTTTGGTACCCGGGTTGTTAAACTCTCTCGACTTACCACGAAGGTGTAGCCGAGAACATCGGCGCCCTGCACGAGGGCCGCCTCGTCCGGACTACTCGCCTGGTACGTTATTTTTTCGTCCTTGTACTCGGGAATCACCGTGTGACAGGTCGCGAGCAAGGTCAAGAACTCGCGGATGACGCGCCCCGTCTCGTGCCCAGCCGCGAGGTTGTCCTGCAAATTGGAGAACGAAAAGACCTCGCCGCGCTTCGACTCTTCGACGACGTCGGCGTAGGCGATCCCGCCGATCGAGCACTGGCGGAACTCCATCTGGTTGCAGGTGAGCGTGCCAGTCTTGTCGCTGAAGATGTACTCGATCTGACCGAGTTCCTCGACGAGGGAGGAAGTCCGACAGAGAGCGGGCGTGTCGGTCGGCGGGTGATACATGTCTACAGCCGGGCACACCGTCAGCTCGCCCCCCCTTGATCGTACACCCCTGCAAACGAAAGGCTTTCTACTCACCGAGATCGTAATTGATGAACCCGGCCTGCTGGAACTTAACCACCTCCATCGTGACAATGAGGCTATACGAGCGGGAGCCAGCCGGTATATCGGGTTCAGCAAGTGCGTCCGAGTCGACACGCTCCGACTCCGGATCCGGGGAAACTTACGAGATCGGGATCAAGTTACTCAGAGTCAAGCAGAACGTGAGCATGTCCTTGACAAACTTGCTCGCCGAGACGGGACTGCCCTCGCCCGCTTCGCCGAGCATCAAGTACCACATGTCATCGCCGTAGATGTGCGTGCGGATCGTTGCGCCGATCGCACACGCGAGCGAGAGGGACAGGAGGATGATGAGGAGGAACACGATCTGGATATTGACGAGGCGTTCCATCGCTGTCCGCTTGATCGGCGCGGCGCTGATGGCGGGTGGAATAAGAGACAAAGTGTGTAGAAAATGCAAGGTCAGTGAGCTTGACTTCCTGATGACAGAAGAACAGGCGAAAGAAAGCGGCTCACGTCGCGTTCCGCATCAACTTGGTCTCGTGACCCGTAAAGACCACGATCCCATACAACCACGCCGTGTTCCTCAGCTGTGCACCTCGCAACAGCAACTGGTCCGGTCCGAGCGGAACCTCGCTCGCCGTCGCAGCCAAGCCAGCCTGGCCCCGGGAGAGGGTCGCCTCAAAGGTGTAGAGCGAGTTGTTCGGTTGTTCGGAGCGGAGCTGGCCGGCGAGCTGGGAGAGGGCGACGGGAGAGTGGAGCGTGGCGGTCGAGGGGTGCGCTTGCTTGATTTTGAGATTGGTCTCGCTGTGCGTGTGCGCGACAGTCGATTCAGTCAGCTGGTGTTTGGCGTGACCATACACAGAAACAACCGACGACATGGGCACCACGGAAACGGCCCCACGCACCCATCCAGATTGCTCGTCTCGATGTAGCACAACCCCTCGGGTTCCGACGAAGCGAGGAGGACCAAGTCGGCGGGGAAGAACTCGTCCGCCTCGAGGCGGACAATGTCGCCGACTTTGAGGCTCTTCCACGGCTTGTCGACAAAGTGGGCGCCGTCGAGCACGCGTGCTTTCCGCGAGTTGAGGTCGGCGTCTGATTGGTGGCGTTTCTGAAGGTGGTCGCGGAGGCTCGTGCGCCACCTTTGATCAGCCACTCGTTGTTGTCTCGCACTCCCAGGAGGAGGGAAAAGAAAAGGAAGGGAGGGACGCACGACATCCTCCTTGATCTCTTTGAGGGCGGCGACGAGCAAGACGATCCCGAGCGGGAGGATGGTCGTGAACCGGTTCGTCGGCGAGACGTTCGGGATCTGTTGGATCGCGGCGATAAAGAGGAAAAAGACGTTGGCGTACTTTGAGAATTGTTCTGCGAGCGAGCGACGTGCGAAAAGAAATTAACGAAAAGCAGCCCCGTCTTGAGAAAGAGAGAGCAGGTGCGCGTACCGAGGAGGAACTTTGGCACAAACGTGACGACATTGTACTTGCTCGTCGAGACGCTGTTGCCCGGCCATTTATTCGGCGCGTTCATCGCCGCATGGTTCAAGTGCACGAGGCGGTCGCCGGTGTACACCCTCGGGCCTCCCTTTGCGATCCGCCTCAGTTCGGCGACGATTCGGTCGACGGTGGCTCTCGCGCTCCTGATGCCGCCGCCGCCCCTCGCGTCGAGGTGTTTGCGCTGCTCTTTCGCTTGACGAGCGGCGATGCGCGCTTTCGCTTGCAACAGTTCGTCGTCGTCGTCGAGAAGCGTGTTGATGGGCGCCCCGGCGGCGGCGGCGGCGGCGGAAGAAGCCGTATTCGGGTCGTCGACGTCGTTCAGCTGACCTTGGCCGTGACCGGCGGGCATTTGCGCGTCGGCCGTGAGGGGGATCGCGCCGCTGTACGAGTGCTGTTGGCCTTTGCGGCCGAGTGATGGACGAGTTCTGGACACGGACCCGGACCCGAATCCGAACGAGGTGGTCGACGCGTTCAAGCCCGACTCTGCCAGTTCGTCGTCGTCGTCACTGCGCAGCGCCAGAAGGAGTCTCAGCTCGAGTCGGGGAACAGTCGAGGAGAGAGAGAGAGAAGAGGATCCGCACTAGAAGGGTTTGTACTCGTCGTCGTCGTTTAGGTCATCGTACCTGCCGATCCCCTGGTTACTGAGGTCGACGGCCGTGCCGAACCGGTTAGCCGCCTGCCCTCCTCCGTAGCTGGCGGGGTTCTGACTCTGGCCATAGGGGTCAAAGACGCCGCGCGTGTTGCTGAACGGGTCCTCGGACGGCGTCGAGCGGTGGTTCCCGTTCCGGCTCGCGCTCGCCTCTGCGGATGCCGAGTTGGTGGGACCGTACGGGTTGTGCCTCGGTTCGGGTTCCTGTCCCGGTTTGTAGATTGCGAGGTCGTCGTCGTCGTCCGAGTCGAACTGTTTGGCGAGCGGTCGTGACGATGAGTTTGTTTCCGAGGTTGCGGGTTCGAGGGGAAAGCGGGTGGGACGTACGACGTTCATCTCTCCTCTCCCGCTCGTCTGCTGTTACTGTCAGTCTCGTGCCAGTTCAAGGTTGTCGGCAGTCCAGTCGCTTGATGAGATGTGTCCCGTCGTCGAGTCGAGTCGAGTCGAGTCGGGCCGAGGCGGGCAGAGGTTCAGCACCCGCTGCTGTGCAGTCACGTCGGGCCAAGTCTAGCACTCAGTGGGCTCGTCTCGAGCGTGCACGGGATGCAAACGCGTGTCGACGCGGAACACGAGATCTCCTTGGCGGGCTTGCCTCTTGACCCAGACTAGACTAGACTAGACTAGACTAGACTACATAGACCAAATCGCCTGCCAGAGTCTGCTACAAGCTGCCAGACTATACACAGCGACCCTCGTGTCAGGAGCTCGATTCGGTTACCATGTCGACGTCCTCCCCACCTCAGCCTGCTGCACTCGACGACGGCGGCTCACCCTCCGACCCTCCAGCACCAGCTGCCGTCCCAGTCAGCAGCAGCAGCACCACCAGCGAACCCTCGAGTACGCCACCAGACCGGCCCACATCCGACCCGTCCTCGTTCCCTTCCCGGGAACCACCTCGACTCGAAAGTGGGGCGGATGATGGCCACACTTCCGTCATCGACGCCGCCTTGCCGAGCAATCACGCCGGCAAGGCGAAGGAAGACGAGGACAAGCTCGGCCGCTTCTCGTGTCACATCTGGTGCGCGTCGTCCTCTCGTTTCAGCCAGGTCAAGGATCTACAACCTGACACTGCGCCAAAACAGCCTCGAAGTGCCAGACGAACCGGTCGTCAGCCCCTGCGGTCACTTGTACTGCTGGCCCTGCATGCACCAAGTGCGTTCTCTCGAGCCCGCCCATCTCTCCCCGACTGACCGGGGTCGCACACGGCGCTCTCAACACCACAAAGTTCGTTAATCTCCCCCTCCCTTCCCCTTGATACAGTGGCTCGTCGTCGCGCACGGTCGCGCCTGCCCAGTTTGCAAAGCCGTCCTCACCGTGAAACAACTCGTCCCCATCTACACCTCGGCCGAAGCCGTCGATCCGCGGTAAGCCAGCCCCTCTTTCTCGTTACCCCGATCCTCTCCTCCTCTTCCCCGAATACAGGTACGTACCTTTTGTGGGTCAGAAGGGCTGACCTCTTCCTCCTCTCCCTCCTCCTCATCTCTACGCTTCTTGCCCCCGACGCGCGGCGGAACCCCCCCAAGATCCCGTCCCATCCCGCCCCGCCCGCGTCCAGCCGCACCACCCCCTCCCGCTCCCTCCTTCCGCGCTCCCGCGTTCCGGAACCCGTTCGCAGTGCTCGACGCAGCCCACATGGGGGGCATAGGCGGCGGCGGTGGTGCCGATCCTGCTGAACTGATGAGTGCACCTTTGGGGCCGGGAGGAGGAGGTGGGAGCGCCTTCTCATTCCAGGCGGGCGTGTTCCCCTTGCCCGGACTCTCGTTCGGGTTGTCATGGCCGCCAACAGCGACCCCGACGACACGACTCGTCGACGTCGACGTGGATGAGAACGGTGGTGGCCAGCGCATCATGATGCGCGATCCGCACGCCGTCAACCGGCCTCCGACGAGGGACGAATGGCTCCGCGCCGTCGTCCAGCAGGTCTTCCTCGCCGTCTTCTTTGCCATGTTTGGTCAGTCCAGCAGCGCCCTCCCTTCTACGAGGGACCGTCGTTTTTTTTTCAAGTGCTCGATCCACCTCTGTATGTTTATGTTTGGGGTCGCCGCGAACTGACTCGGTGATCGTGCCTCTCATCCAGTCGCGATCACGTTCGGCGGCTGAAAGGGGTTGGCAGAGCTCGACATGCCCTACGCTACATAGCTCAGTCCTCCTGTTCCACCTCCTCCTCCTCCTCTTCGTCCTCCTGTTCGTCTCCGAACCCTTCAAATTCCTCCTCACTCTCGCCCTCACCGTCCTCATCGTCATCCTCCTCCTCCTCCTCGTCGTCGTCCTCATCGTCGTCCTCGTCTTCCGAGCCGTTCCCGTTTTCGCCTCCCGCCTTTGCAGCGTCGCCACCGTGGTCAACCAACCCGATCGCACACACGCAAGTCAACCTCGACTTGTCCGTGTCAAACTTGCCGATCGGCTCGACCTCGACTCCGCCTTCCCGGTTCTTGGTGGTGGTGCTGGTGGCGACCTGCACGTCGGCGAGGTCGTACAGGTTGATGAAGCCGTCCGAGGAGACGGTGGTCAACACGATCGTGCTCGACGGTTCAGACGTCGGCAACGCCACCTCGAGGAGGTCAATCATTTTAACCCTGCGCGCGGCGGCGGCGAATCGCAAAGTCAGCCATCCTTCAGCACGACTCGACAACGACTAGGGGGCTTACCGGTTCGAGTGGCCGACAAGGGACGCGACCGGCTCCAGTTTCGGGAGATCGAGCGCGTTCAAATCGGTCGTCTCGTCAACCGTAACCGGCGTCGGATTGCTGATGTCAAAGACGCGCGTCCGGCCATCTTCGCACGCGACAAAGAGGTACTCGCGTTGGTTCGGGTCGGAAGCGTCGAGCGGGAAGTGGCAGAACCGAACGTCGTGGAATCGCGACTTGGCAGTCATTTGGTGATGGATCGACATGTCCTGCGCGCGCCGGTAACAACAATCGAGGTGGGGATGGTCAATTTTTTTTCTCGGTGCTGTCATTGCGCAAATCTCGAGAGGTTGCGAAAGGATACGCACGAGTCCGTAGACGGTCAACTCGTTGTTGCAAATCACGGCAAACTTGGAACCGTTCGTGTTCCACCGAACGACGTCTCCCTCTGCGAGATGGAGGAGAGAAGTCCTCGAAATCAGCTTACATACTGGCTGGCAAGAAGGAGGGAACAACATCTGGAAGGGGCGAAGAATCATGAAATTTACCGCGACTGAGCCTCAAACTCGCGACCGACTTTCCGGCGACCAAGTCCCACATGCGCAACATGCGGTCGACGCCCACGGACAAGGCGACGCGCCCGTCCGGGTGCGCATCGATCGCGTTGACCCGTCCTTTGTGCCCTTTCAGCGCTCGGAGGAGGACAAAGTCGCGGATTCGGTACAGCGCGATGGTCGAGTCGGAGGATGCGACCATGAGCATGTTTCGCTGCGGAACGAAGCGCATGCAGTTGATGGTGCCTGCAGGCAGAGAAGAGCGAGACGAGGAAGAGAGTCAGAAAGCGATCCCCCTCGTGGAGCAGTAACCCGAGCCGCCGCGATGGAGACTCACCGGTCGTGTCACCCTCGAGACTGCCGACCTCTTTGCGTCTCCGGAGGTCCCAGACCTTGATGATCTCGTCCGTTCCCGCGCTGACGAGGTACTTGCCGCCGACTTTGCGTTCGCTGCCCGTCCCGGGGCTGAGCAAGTGGCTCGCCGCGACTGTTCGCAAGCTCGACAGGTGGGCCGGGAACGAAAAGATGGGCTCGACCGAGAGGGCATAGTCCTTCTTCTTCTCGCTGCTGGTCGTCGGCTTGAAGGTGCACTCGAGTCCGTACAAGAGTCGCTCGTACGATCCCGACGCGACGACGAAGCGCTTCGGCGCGTCCGGGGTCGAGGCTACGGCATCCGGTGCAGGCTGCTTCGCGGCCTTGCCCTGCGCCTTCTTTGACTTTGGCGGTGCTGCGGTGGAAGACGGCGCGGAAGGACGAGGAGGTGGGTTGCTGAAACGAGCCTTCTTGGCCGGCGCGGGCTTGGGGGCGTCTGCTGCAGGTGCAGGGGCTGTCTGGGCTGCCTTTCGTTTGGCCATGGTGGACACGAGTCTCTAGTCCCAGGTGTGAAAGTCAAGCGAGAAACACTTTGAGCTCATCGGTCGAGGCGAATTTCAGCGAACTTTTTCGCGATTACACAAGATCTGGTCTCATAGCGCGACGATTGAGCTGGTTGGTATCGAGACCGGCAAGAATGCGCAAATCGGCGCCACAGCGACTAACGTGGAGGAAGGTCTTTTTCTTCCTCGTCCCGAATTGATCGGAACAAGTTACGGCGCCGTGCTACCGTTTTTGTACGCTCGATGGAAGAGAGATCCCTCGGATACGATAATTGCAGGCGACGCGATCGCCCCAGAAGTTAACTCCCGGGTTTGGTCGCTCCACCAGCATCTGACCCTTTTCCTCCCTGCCCGAATTTGCTCTTCAACCCGCCGAGCGCAATCTTGAAGCCGCCAAGCTTTGGAGTCGGGGCCGGTGTGGATGGTGCAGCGGTAGTCGTCGTCGATGTCGATGTCGTCGCGGGTCCGTTCGACTTTCTTGATGAAGGGGGAGATCCCGCGCCGGACGGAGCGCGCTTCTTGGCAAGCAAGCCTAGCTCGCCGTCGTCATCGTCCTCTTCCTCTTTCTTACGCTTCAGCGATCCGAGGGAAGGTAAGAATGGAGGCGCTCCGTCTTCGTCCGGCGGTCCGGAAGAATGCGGCGGCGTGGCAATGTCCTGGCGGAAGCTTTCGAGCGTCACGTTGGGTTTGTGGCCAACGTCGAGGACGCTGCGCTTCTTGCCAGCGATTCCGCGCGAGTTGGCGTCGTCGTCGTCAGCAGAAGGGAGGTCGGCCGTGGCGTCCTCCTTGATGAAGCCGCCGGCGAGCGGATCTGTGTCCACAGCTCCTTGCTTCGGTTCGGCCTCCGCCTCGTCGTCCGATCCTGCACCGTCTGCACCGTACTGGACGAGCGGCACCTTCGGTCCATCAAATAACGTCTCCGATCGGCTACTCTGATCGGTGAACCAGACTCGACCCCCTGATTTTTCATCACCTTCGGCGGCCGCGGCGGCGCGTCTCCGTCGAGAGGAGACAATCGAAGGAGACTTGAGGATGTCGGGACTCGGACCGCCTGCACTCACAGGCAGAGCTTGCCAATTGATGAGATCCTTTGTCGCGTCGCGCTCGTCGTCTTCCTCGTCGTCCGAAGTGTTGAAGTACGATTCCTCCTCGAGCTCGCGGCGAGGGGTCCAGCCTGGTTGACTGGTCTGCCTCTGCATCGAGCTGTTACGAAAGCATGGGTCAACTTTGATGACTTTTCGGAACGTCACAGATAAGACGTACCTAGAAGTGGCACCAGAAGTCGGCGACTGGACAGAATCCGCGGACGTATCTGCTATCAGCGAAACTGGCGGCGGCGGCTCATTATTCATCTCCCAGCGCGCAATCAACGCTTCAAAGGGGCGTAGTCCCGGAGACGTGCCGGTGCCGGCTGCGAGCTTTCGCACCGTGTCGCCCGAACGATCCATCACATGATTCAGTATCGCCTTGACGTTTGCCTGACATTCACAGAACTCCGGTCAGGGTCACTTGAAAAAGTTCAGTGCGCAAATCACGAGACAAGCGACTCACGGTGCGAACATGCTCAAAGAACTCGAGGCACGCACTGCCGAGCAGGTTGTCCTTATCCCGTTCCTCGGCCGCCGTTTCCAGCACTGGTCGGATCAGGTCATGCTTGACAAGGAAACGGTTGTAGAACTCGTCCGCGCGGGCGACGCATGCGCGCAAGAAACGGAGGGCGGCGAGGCGGAGATGAGTATGCCGGATGAGGCGAGGCTTTGGCCGGAGGAGGCGGCCGATCGCCTTGGCGAGGGTCGGGGTCGAAAGAATGAGGTATTTCGAGCGGAAGGTATGGTTCGAGACGAAGAAGCAGAGGAGGTCGCAGAGATGCGTGAGGATGGCGACGTTGGCCGCAGAGAGGTTCAAGGGAGGATCTGCACGCGAGATGGTGATCGTGAGCTTCATCAAAGGCTGGCAGGCGATTGCAGGAGGGCCAACCCACCGGACTCTTTGGGTTCTGGCAATTCGAGCAAAGGCTGAAGGAGCGAGAGGACGCAATGGTCGTAAAAGTACTGGAGGAATCGCTCCGCTTCCGGATCGTCTTGACGGAGTCGCGGGCCCTGAAGAGTATCCCGGAATATCATCAGCATCGCGCGGGTAACCATAGCAAGGGATGCGAAAGCAGAGGGACAGGCGCACGGGTTGGATGCTCCCTTCGCCGGTCACGTCCACGAGAACCCTCAGCGCTTCTGTCAACTGGGCCTTGATCCCGAGGTCCTCCTCGTCCTTGAACATGCAGAGCAGCAGTCCGAGGAGCGTACTCCTCTCTTCTCGCGTCTTTTTCTCGCGTGCGATCCGTTCCGCCTCTTCCGGAGTCTGCATCTCTTCGGCGAGGTCGGCCTCGAGTACGGCAGCGAGGTCTTCGCCACCAGCACCTCCTCCCCCTCCTTCCTTCTCCGACTCGGCTTCTTGTCGAGTTTCTTGCTCCTTGCCTTGCCGGAGACAGAACGCCCGCACGTCTGCCGGATCCAAATCGACGACCGCGATCCAGACTCCGAGCGCCGCGGACCGAATCGTGCTCGCCGTGTCCTCCTCCTCGGACGGCAACTCGATCGCGAACCGCAACGCGCCCTCGAGCGCCGATAAGAGGCCCCGCTCGCACATGTTCTTGTAGAACGCTGTGCGAGGCGGCAGTTGCAGGTTCTTGGCCATCTGGGCGAGTTGCTGCAGGAACAGCATCGCGTGCAGTTTGCGCTCGCTCTCGGGCAAGGTGGAAGGGTCGATGCCGACCGGGGTAGATTTCGCGGGCGAGGAGAGCGGGGAGGGTCCGGGTGGAGGAGAAGAGCCGACGCGCGGTCGTTTCGTCGATCGCTCGGCGAGGAGGTCGTCTGGCAAGTCCGGTCCGATGGTTCGTTTCGGACCGAGGGCGAGACTTCGCTCTTTGCCCTTGGACGACGGCGAATCCGGCCCCATGGTCGGGACGGGAGTCTCCTCGAACGCGTCTACGTTAGCACTTGACGCTGTTGAGTCGTTCTGCTTCTTCTTGAGGATCCGAAACACCTCGAGGAGCAAGTCCGGTTGGGAATTGATGACGTTTACGATTTCGACTTCGTTGAAGTAGATGGCCGAGTTGAGCATCGAGAACGTCGAGTCTTCGATGATCCGCGCGAGGACGATATCCTTGAGGTAGTGCAGGCGGTGAGTTTGATGAATCTTGCCGAGGAGTTGGGCGCCGAGGAGATGAGAGGGTACGACGGGGACAAAAGCACTCGGGGAGGACAGGTGTTGTCGATAGGAAGCCCGCATGGTCGGAAATTCGGGATCGTCTGTAGAAGGGGGTGGCGCAACCAAAAAGGCGATTAGCGTCGTTGTACCCCGAAACCGTGACGCCAAAACAACCTCAGGCTCACACTCGAGAACTCCGACCACGCCGAGGATCACGTCGTCCTGCAGGACATGTTCAAATATAGCATTGTCGTTCAGCAGCACTGGCGCGCGGAAGAAACTCAGCTGCTGGACAAAAAGTTCAAAAAAGAGAAAGGAACGCAGCCGGCTTACGAATTTGCTGCATGACTTGACACAAGGCGTGCAAGTCTTCGAGGGATTCGAGGTCCTCGGCGTCCTTCTGCAACTGACACAGCTTCTCGATGACCCCCGTCCGAAGCACGACGCTCGCGGCGCGTTCTCGTCCGACCGCCGAACGCGACATGGCTCGCAGCGCGTTGTCAAAGTCGGGGATCGAGCCCAGTTTCGGTTCGGGGAGCGAGTTGGCGAGCGAGGCAAAGCTCGACCCGGACAAGAGGTGCCGAGGAGGCGAGGAGAGCGCGTCGGAGGCGGGTGGCGAAGGTGAACGGAGCGCGGCTTGTTCGGCTAGCGAGAGCCGTCTCTCTATAGTCAGTATTCAACTCGTCTACCCCTTTTCCACCAAGTGGGGCGGGGTGAACTCACCGAGATATCTCCTCGCAGCCTTGATAAACTCCCAAATCTCGCTGCAGCCGGAACCGGTTGCGAAACTGAGCGCCATCTCTTGCTCCTCGTCGTTCTCGTCGAGCGTTCGTTCGGTCCAGACAATCAGGGTCTCTTGCTGACGCTGATAACCCCCGGCGTCGATCGTAACGTTGCCGTTCTCGTCGACCGAGGTGACTTCGTCGTCGTCGGGGAGTTCGTCGGGAGAGATCCCGGGAGGATAAGGCTGCACGCGAGACCGCAAGATCAAGTTCGACTCGTCATCCGCGTCATCATCGTCGCCGTCTTCCCCCGATTCGTCGGCGTCGTCGCGTTCGTTCGCCTTTCCTCCTGTTGTTGCCCCGTCGTCGTCGATGAGACTCTTCGCCGTCAAGCGATCGGGGGAGCTCGCACCGTCACCATCATCCTTCTTCTTCTTTTTCCGCACAGGAGATCCGTCTCCAGCTTGCGCCACCCCTCGATCTTGATTCTTCTTCTTCTTCGCCGCCGTCGCCGCCGCTGCCGCCGGCTTTTCCCTCTTGACGAGGATCCACGCGCCTTCCTCGACTTTGGGGAAGCCAGCCTCGTCGCCGGGATTTGTGAAGCCTTCCGTCATCGTGGCCGTGGTCGGGACCGACTGGAGAAACTCGCCGGTGCAGGTCCCGGTACCGAGGTCGATCCAGGCGTCGTCTTTGAGGCGGTAGACTTTGACGCGCCGACTCGGGGCGTGAGATGACCCCGAGGGCGAGGAGGAAGCGGAAGAGGTGGAAGAGGGAGAAGAGCCGGCGGCAGCGCCGCTGCGTGCCTGGGAGGGCGAAGAAGAACCGAGGTCGCGAGCGGGAGAAGTCGAACGGTCGCCATTACCGGCGTCGTCGTCGTTGCCAATGGCCGATGTCGGGGCAGGCTCCTCTCGACCCGGCAGCGGCGTGTCCTCTGTAGTCGCGATACTGTTGGCACCGTCGGCGTTCCCTGGCGTCGCGGCGGCCGCCATGTCGCCATCGTCACCACTCCGAGCAGCCGCGTCTGGCAGACTCGCATCGCCCTCCTCGTCCTTCCGAGGCGCGAGTGATGCTGGCGTCTCTGCGCCGGTAGTTGTGGTCGCGGTTGTGGTCGATCGAGCCTTATCCTCCTCCTCTGCCGCTCTCGCTCCTCCTCCCTCCCCTGCTGCTGCAGCGCCAGTCGGTTGCGCGCCCCCCTGCATGAGCCCCGATTTATACCTCTCTACACGGTATAGTACGAACCCAAGAAGCGTGCGTGATCGAGTTGTCGTGTTGTTTTGGGCGCGTGAGTATCAAGTGTCGCGCGATTGACGTCGACGTTGTCCCTTTGACGCGCGTCGCAAAGGGCCGTTCGGGTCCGCCTGCAGGAGAGTCCCGGCCTGAAAGGCAATCGATCAAAGTCTGTCTGCCCAGCCTTTGGCAGAGAGCGCCACACGTCGCTGCAGTCTAGAGGAGTCGCGTGCCGGCACTCAACTTGAAGGCTGCCAACTGATTTTACAATCCTGCCCGCAGGCTATCTGATGAGCTGCGAGTGCTCCAGGAGATTTTCTACGCTGTAATCAGTCTACTCGTGCTCTCGGCAAGCATGCCGGACGACGTTGGCCCAGGGAGAGTCTGAGTCCGCGGCGGCCTCGGACAGACGTCAGTCGACCGACGTCGCTCCCCCGCCTTGCCCTCTTCTCTCCCCTCTCGACCAAGATCCCAAGGCAGCAGAGACACACCAGAGCACATGGAAGTCGACCAACGCACGTCGCCGCCTGCCCGCAAACCGTCGCACGGGAGCGGGATCCGACCCCGCGGAATCCTCAAGAATGCGCACCACCCGGCGTCATCATCTTCATCGTCTGGAGCTGCTGGCGCCGCGTCGACGCACCCGGGGCTGGCGTGGGACGAAGCCAACTTGAGCTTGAACGACTTGCAAAAGGACTCGACCATGAAGATCACCGAACCAAAGACGCCGTACGTGCGCTACAACCCAGAGACCGACGAGGTTATGGACCTCGACCGTGAGTGCCCCTCTCCCATCGTTCTGGCAGGCTTACTTGATATACTGATACTCTAAAATCGGCGAGGATCTTAGAAATCCCCGGCATCTCACTCGGCACCACCTCGTACGGCACCAGCGGCACAAACGCGTCCCCTTCCGCCGTCGCCAACCTCCTCGATTCCCGCGACCCGTCCCGCTTCGTTCCCCATCACCATCAGCACCAAGCACCAGCCCAAGCACAGGAGGGAGGAGCCCCACCGGCCAATCATCGTCGCGGATCAGAAGGGAGCGAAAAGATGGTCAGGCTCGAACGGAGCGCGAGCGACCTCTCAAAGTCTTACCATCACCACCCTCATTCGCACGATCATGCGAGCCAGTCCTCCTCCTCCGAGACCTCCGCCGCGGCTAGTGCAGCGACCACCGATGGGGCGCCGGACGTGGTCGTACCGGCCGCCGTCGACTCTGACGACGATGACGAAGACGACGCAGACGAAGAGAGTGAGTCCTTGGCGTGTCGCCGCCGAGCCGGTTGTTGTACCGACGCTGACGAGACGGCGGGTCCTCCTGCAGCGATCGAACACCGGCGGCAGTTCGCGCAGAAACGAGGCCGGCACTACTCGTAAGCCCAACGGACCCCCTTCTTTTCTCCCCGGTTCTCTCTTCATCTGCCGCGTGGAATGCCCTTCCTCTCTACTCGGGACAGATATTGACAACGGAAGTCCTGCGTGCGCTACAGGAACGAAGGCATGGCGATGAAACAAGCCGCGGCTCTTCTCGCTCAGGAAGACGATGACGACGACGACGACGACGAAGACAAGGCGATGGCGAGCGGAGCTCAGCAACCGCGCGACGGGATGAGTGCGGTCCCTGCCCCCGTGCCGAGCTTGCCGAACGGGATGCAGACCGATGCGCTGTGACCCCCGCTTTCGTCCTCATGAAGGCGTGAGCATACGCGGACGGACGAGGGGAATTGTTGAGTTGTACATATAGGCGAGCATACGGAATGAGAGGCTTGAGGGCGCAGGCCCGTTCATGGTGGTGATG
The DNA here is from genome assembly GCA_021654155.1 of Rhodotorula sp. CC01. NCBI lineage: Eukaryota > Fungi > Basidiomycota > Microbotryomycetes > Sporidiobolales > Sporidiobolaceae > Rhodotorula > Rhodotorula sp. CC01. The sequence continues at coordinate 55,796 of JAKEZK010000050.1, forward strand.
GGCTGTGATTGTGTCGAGCTGTTTTCCGAATTGTTTCTTTTTTCCCTTTCCCTTTTCCCATTTCCATTCGCCGCTGTATACTCTCACGGTAGTGGCTCGCTCCGCTTTGGGATCGATATCCGCTACTCGCAATCTCGTCCCATTCTTTGAAACGGGGTTTCTGCATACTCTGAGCGCCAATGAAGCGAGGAAACACAGTCGAATTGGAACGAGCTCGCGTGCCTCGTCCCTCTCTCTCTCTTTTCGCTAGCGTCTGACAATAAACCCGAGCTGCGGGCCACAAAGAAAAGCAACAAGCCGAGGTTCAAAGAACAATGCAATTGATGGGGGTTTAGGAAGGGACCGAGTCAATAGTTGGTTACAAAGGGGGAGTCTCCGTAAAGTGGACTAGTTCGAGGCATTCTTGTTTCGGACCGTCTCGCCTGGCCGAAGGCGAGGAGGAGGGTCCTGGGTGGGTCATAGTGATACAGCAAGGGGTCGAGCGCGCGAGCAAAGAAACGGGGTCCCAAGGGAGAGGAGAAGCAACAGGACGTGGAGCGGGAGAAACAGAGGTCTTTGCGAGGTTGGAAGGCACGCCGGTTTCTCCCCTGCGGGTGGGCCTGGCCGAGAAAGACCCGTTTAGACGAGTCCATCGTACAGCGATAGGGCCTGTGCATGTTTTCAGGGTATGTACACACGATTGATCAGCATGGAGTTCTCGCCGCCGGACAGAATCGACGAAGCAAATCGAAAAGATCCGTCTCGAAACCCGAAAACGCACCTGAACGATCGTCGGGTCCTTCTTCGACCCTTCTTTGAACTCTTCGAACGTGACTGTTTGGATGCCCCAAATCAACAATCAGTGTCTTTTGCTGACGCGCAAGTACACGATTGTGGCGGTGCGCATTCAAGGAAGGTAGAGAGAAAGAGCGACAGAAAGAGAGAGAGAGAGAGAATAACGCACGCTGGTGGTCGTGATTCAGGTCCATCAGGGCAAAGATCTTGTTGACGCGCTGCCGGGATCCAAAGACGATTTCGTCAGGATAAACGGGGAAAAACAGGCTCCCCTCGGCGAAGTGGGGTGGGAGAAGAGGACGAAAGGAATGAACATCGGGCGGAAACGGACCTTTTCTGCGGTATCCTCGTCCGGCGGCAGCTTGACCATCTCTCCCGTCATGTCATAGATCGACTGTACAATCTTGAGCATCTCGTCGTACGTGATCAAGCCGTCGTTGTTGATGTCGTACAATTGGAACGCCCCTGCGCGTCGTATGCGGGGTACAGCACAAAGAGGAAAGGAAGTGTCAGCCAACCTTGTCCTGCGATGGGGGACGCCTAGCCTCGGGGGGGCTAGTACGGAAAGGACGCACATTGGAGTTTCTCGTCGAGCTTTCCTCGGCTGGTGATGGAAAGGGCGGCGATGAATTCACGGAAGTCGATCGTGCCGTTGCCGTTCTTGTCTGTGCAACGTTGAGGCAGAGGTCAAAAGCTCAGCGATCCCATCCTGACACGCCGACGAGATCCAAAACCGCCTGCCGCTTGCGCTCCCCTTGACGCACCAAAGACCTTGAAGACGTGCTCGGCGAACGCCTTCGGGTTGCCGAACGGGAAGAACTGCTTGTAGATCCGCGCAAACTCTTCCTGGTTGAGCTGGCCGGACGGGCAGTCTTTGACAAAGCCCTTGTACCTGTGCGTTGTGCGTACTTCTACATTGATCAGCTCCTGGCCGGGGAAGGGAGATCTCCTCTGGAGGCGACTCGAGGGCAAAAGAGGCGACGGACGCACCATTGCTGCAGCTCTTTCTTGTCGACTGGTCGGGAATGAAAAAGCGAAAAAGGGGGTGTCAGCCTTCCTGCCCCCGACGTTAGGGAGATTTGCATGCTCTTTGATGGCCACGCTGGTCGCCAGCCGGATTCCCGCGCCCGAGTCCGTCATCATCCATCCGCGGACGGTCCCTCATCATATCTCTGAAGAGTTCAAGGGCCGGTCCGCGAGAATTATAGGTCATGGCGAGAGTCGCGTGTACGCGCGTTCCCCCTGCGCCTCGTTCGTTCGCTCGCTCGAGGGGAGACGACATCTCCTGGAGGACCCGCCCCGCCCGAGGTTGGACATGCAAGAGGGGAGACGTGAGCTGACAGTAGGTGTTTTTCTGGAGGTCTGCGAGGTCTTCTGGCGACAGCTTTGACTGGGATTTGCCCTGTCGACGAGGGTGCGGCGGCGAGGTGATCGAGAAGGCCGAGCAAGAGAGAGAGAGCGGGAGCAGGTCGTGGGTGGGGAGCACACGAGTCAGCGGGAGGGCTGTGGCGCGGTGGTCTTCAAGCTACTGCCGTACCATTGTGGCGTGTCCTGTGTATCGATATGTACGTCCGGATGGGAACGAAAGCCGAGCCGTCTTTTCCGCGGCGACGTCGACCCGCAGCCCGAAGCTGGCGTTCTCTCTCTCCCTCTCTTGGGAGCCTCTCGCTGCGATGCATGGACCAGGCGTTCATGTCGATCCAACTGCATAGCTATCTCTCGCCCGCTGCTGTGGCCGCTCCCTTTAAACCCTGTCGCTCAACCCTGCACCGCCGACCCCTGCAGGTCACATACAGTTCTTGGCAGCACCGCCCCGACCAACGATCGCCTGCTCCTTGCTGCCCGTGCCAAACTTGCTTTGCGCCCTATGTATACCCGCACTCAACCGGGCGGGAACTCCCTCCGTGACAAAAGAGGCCTTCTTCTCGATCGGGGCGGGCGCACACGGCGCATCATGAATTGCCCGGATCAGCATATACACCCTGGACTCGCTATCCTTGTACCCGCGCGTCTCCAGCTTGCGCCACCCCTCGATCTTGATTCTTCTTCTTCTTCGCCGCCGTCGCCGCCGCTGCCGCCGGCTTTTCCCTCTTGACGAGGATCCACGCGCCTTCCTCGACTTTGGGGAAGCCAGCCTCGTCGCCGGGATTCGTGAAGCCTTCCGTCATCGTGGCCGTGGTCAGGACCGACTGGAGAAACTCGCCGGTGCAGGTCCCGGTACCGAGGTCGATCCAGGCGTCGTCTTTGAGGCGGTAGACTTTGACGCGCCGACTCGGGGCGTGAGATGACCCCGAGGGCGAGGAGGAAGCGGAAGAGGTGGAAGAGGGAGAAGAGCCGGCGGCAGCGCCGCTGCGTGCCTGGGAGGGCGAAGAAGAACCGAGGTCGCGAGCGGGAGAAGTCGAACGGTCGCCATTGCCGGCGTCGTCGTCGTTGCCACTGGCCGATGTCGGGGCAGGCTCCTCTCGACCCGGCAGCGGCGTGTCCTCTGCAGCTCGGCGTTCTCATCCCCGCTCAGACGTGTCCGCGCTTTAGCTCGGCTCTCTTTTGCCAAAGATCGGACTCGCGCGACAACCTGCATCACGAATGAGGTGTGAGGCTTGCGCGCATAACGACAAAGCTCTCGCAGCAATCGTACTTGTCAAGACAGTCCCAATGGATCGATCCTTGCGCCTGTCGCGCAGAATGGACAGGCCGCGCCGCTCACTTCGACTGACTATTCGGACGAACGATCCAACCCCGCATGCCGTCAACGGCAGTCCTGGAATACGGGTTCAGGCATCGTAACCGGCGTCTGAATGCAGTCCGAAGCTTAGAGTACATCTATACTGGGGGGAAAATCCGCCGGATGATTTCGTGTGGCGCCGATGCGGCGGTCCGCGAATGGGGAGCATTTGTGATTTTTCTCCGAATCGTGAACGAGAGATTTTTAATGATTGGAAAGGCCTCTATGAAGAAGTCCTGACTGTATTCAATTCGTCTCGCTGAGCGGTACGCCGTCGAATTCAAGCCAGAGAGGGCTGCACCGCCACACTCTCTCTCGGGTCTCTCTGCTTGCGACCCTCAATCTCATCATCCAGACGAGCGAGCGAGCATGCCGTCAGACGTTCTGCCAGGTCCGTTCCAGCTCGGTGATATGCATGCATCTGCTCCCCAGTCCTGTCTCCCCGCGTCGCCCGAAACGGACACTGACCCACCCACCCACTCGTCATCATCTCGGCAAATCCTCAACTCGACCGCGATGATGGCACCGGTAACGAAAAACAGCCGCGGTGGACGCTCAATCGCCCCTGACAGCAGAAGAGCTCGACGTCCTGCGACAGCAATACGCCGACGAGTCGGCGAAAGGGTGGGTCTCGGTCCAGACAAAGTTCAACTATGCGTGGGGCAGCGTCAAGAGCGACAACCGCGTAGAGGTCGGAGAGGGCGTCGCTTTGCTCATGGGTATGTTTTCCCTCCTACCCTTTTATCTCCTCCCGTGTATGATCCTCTCTCCCCTTTCCCCGCGGTCTGTCTGAGGGACAACCCGAAAGTTACGCTGACCCCTTGCCCGTCCACTGCACCCGTCCGCAGATATTTACCGGACAGAGCCGACGCGGAGACGAGAGTGCCTTTACTTCCTCGCCGTCGGGCACTACAAACTCGGCAACTACCCCGAAGCGAAGCGCTACAACGGTACGTCGCCCTCTCGGCCCTCTCGCCGGCCAAAGTCTCGTCTCTCAACCCATGATGCTGACATTTCACCCGCAACGTTCGTTCAGCTATGCTGCTGGAGAAGGAGCCGAACAACATTCAAGCGCAGAGTCTAAAGCAGTTGATCGAAGCCGCAGTGGCAAAAGGTGCATTTGCCTTCCATTTCGTCCTGCCAGCTCTCCAGAGGACTAACCATTGGCACACTCTTGACTTCCGCATCCAGAGGGCTACGTCGGCATGGCCATCGCAGGCGGAGCAGCTGCCGCGGCCGGTATCCTCTTTGCAGCTTTCATGGGCGCAAAGGGCCGTCGATAGCTCCCTTCCCTCTTCTCACGACTACCTCTGTTTTGTTCTTTCTGTACCAGCATGCTCTACTCATCACTGTTGACTCGGAATAAAACGCTACACTCATAAATTGAGCATCCGTGGCCAGAAATATAGATACTGTATTGCGAGCGAGCGAAGGCAACAACGAGAGATTGGAGAAGAGTTCACACGTATCCCCCTCGATAGGAAGGACCTCTCCGACCTCCTCCTCCTCCTCCCTGCGTCGGCGTCTGACTCCGGCTCGATGGCGCGCTGCCACCACCTCCGCCACCGCCCCCGCCAACACGCTCAAGCAAGCTCCGAGAACCGCGCGCCGCACTTCCCCGAGAATTGTCACGATCGCCGCCGCCACTGCCGTACAAGCTCCTCCAGTCCTCCTGCTGCTGCTGCCTCGGCGAGTCGTACCCCGAAGAAGATGCTCCCCTCCCCCCTGCGCCGTTCCGGCCCGCACCCGACGAGGAGTAGTCGCGATCCGGGTCGTAGTATTCTCGGTCCCGTCGCCGATCAGCGGACGAGTTCCCCGCTCCCACGCTCGACCTCGACGCCGATGCCGAGGGATCGTACCGATTCCGGCTGTTCTCGGAAAAGTAAATGTGGGTGGCACGATCCCCCCTGCTGCCTCCGCCGCCGCTGCCACCACCGTTGCGGAACGAAAGTGGTGGAGGAGGAGGCGGTTGATGACCTCTCGACCCGCCACTGTTACGATTCCGGTCCCGTCCAGCCGAGCCACCGCCGCGGGACCGGCTCGCGAACCAATCGTCGTCTCCCGCATCATCCTCGTAGGCGGATCCGCGGGGTCGCATGTCGAGCTTGCCAGTCGCGCCGCCACGACGCCGGGACGACGACGAAGGGCCGGCAGAAGGGACGGGGAGGGAGGAGGCGGCTGCGCCGAGAGCGCCCCGGTTGAACGCCGAAGGGTCCGCATGTTTCATCGGGTGTCCACGGGGCATCATGCTGCAAAGTTTAGAACCGGGAGTGAGCGCGCTGGAGTTGAGAAAGCGTGATCGGGGACCTAAAAAGAAGGTCTCACCAGTCATCAATAAAGTGGTCTTTGCCGGAACCGCAGTTGGCACAGGCCAGCACCACTTTACGCTTCGGCGGTTTCGGCCCACTCGTGTCGTACACGCGCCATTGACTCGGGCAGTTCTGCACCGACAATGACCCTGTCAGCGCCTCGCTTGCCAGCTTCAGCCGGGGGAGAGAGAGAAAAAAGTCTTACGGGTGCTCCGTGGTTCGAGCTGCCGCACCGGCTGCATCGCTGACCATAGCTGCCCCGCGCGCCGGGTGCGATGGTGCAATCCTGTGAACGCGAGGAATTGGCGCGACCTGTCAGTCAGTGCGATCTTGCCTGACCACAAGAAGAGCGGGGAGTGACCAACCCGAGCAAAATGGCCTCGAGACCCGCACGCCGAGCAGACAAGTGCGACGGGGCAGTTGCGCGCTTCGTGATCGGTGTCGATGGCGCCACAGATGAAGCACTGCGAGTGTGTGCAGTCTCTCGAAGAGTGTCCATGTTCTGCCCGAGCGCCCGAATCCGTCAGCCACATCTTCCGGCACAGTCTAAGGAGTGACAGACTTACCTCCGCAAAGAACACACGTCTTGGTGAGGTCCGCTTCTTTGTAGTAGCGTCCGGTGGTCTGCCGCGTAAGGTGAGCACGGAACCACGCGAGCCAAGATCTGGGAAACAGGACGAACAGGAGCTGCACTGTCATCGACGATCCGACCCTGAATAGCCTTCTGGAGCTCTTCTTCATCTTCGTAGAGCATGAGCCCTTGACCGGCAGCGCCCCCGAACTCGTCGCCTTCGTCCCCGCTCGCGTCGTCGTCGTCCGAGTCGTCGTCATCGTCCGAGTCATCCGTCATGGTCATCTCTTGAGCAAAGATTCGCATCGCGTCGTCACTGTCGAGTGCCGCGGCGGCGTCCTCGCCTGCTTCCTTCGTCTCCTCAGACACGAGCTCCTTTCCCTCAGCGGCAGCCATCGGCAAGGTGAGAAGATCTTCAGCGTCGCCCTGCCGGTCCTTTGACCCCTTTGAAGGCGTCGACGCAGATTGCTCTACCAGAAAGCGGTCCTTGGGTCTGACGGCAGCGGGCGTCGTGTCGACGACAAACAGGTCGGAAAAGTCGCCCTCGACGACCTCTCCTTCTTCGAGGTCCGCGTCCTTGGTCGATCGCGGAGTACTAGCACCGTTACTGTTGAGTGGTAGAGTCGGTGCGGCCTGCTTCTCCTTGCGCCTCTGCTGTCGTCGACTCTTCTTGTCTGGCCTGGTTCGCCCCGAGGAGGCAGCTGATCCTGCCGCCGCAGGTGTAGCCGGCCCGACCGGGTCATCGTACGCTCTCTTCTGGGCAGGCATGCTGTCCGGTGCTGCTGCTGCACTGTCAGGTGCTGGAGTCGAGTTGCTGCTTGTTGTCGGAGTGGAAGCGGTCGCTGAGCTGCCGAATCGCAGTGGTGAAGGCGCGCTGACTACGCCGAGGCGGGACGAGAGCGATCGGCTCGATACACTGGGTTTCTTTGGAGACGCAGTGCGGCCCATCAGAAGCCGCGCGAGGATCAGGATGAGGAACGTTCTGGCGAAGTGCAGTCTGGCAGCGAGAAACTCGAGCAAAACATTTTCGGGCCGGCGTCGAAAGATTTGGGACACAGCGTGCAAGCCCCGACAGCGACAGTCTCTACAACGAAGCACTTTCTCTCGGGTCATGCACAATGCGGCGCAAAGCGGAGCTATACGGGTATACAGTGTACGATTTGCCAGGTTTTTTTCTTATCCAAATGCGAAACACGACAGGGGGAGGCGGGGTGTCTATGCGTCTTTTGAAGTCGCGGCGGTGGGGGACGATGTGATCGGAGGTCCACCGAGGAGCTGACTCCGAACGAGCAGGTTGAAACGAGTCCCTTCTTGCGCAAGCTCGTCGTACGTGCCCTGCTCGGCGACGACGCCGTCTTCCATGAAGACGACCTGGTCGGCGGTCTTGAGTGTCGACAGCCTGTAACAAATGCGAAGCAAATGGTCAGTTGGTGTGCAAGCCGCGGAAGAGGGCACTTCTTACCGATGAGCGATCAGGATGGTCGTGAGCTGCTGCGTCTGACTGATATTGGAGATGGCCTCGTTGACCAAGCTCTCGCTCGCTGCATCAAGCGCCGAGGTAGCCCTGCGCATCGGGGAGAGATCCCATCAGCTCGTGCGCGATTGAAAGCAAGCGGGAGGGGCCCAAAGGAAACAAAACGCACTCGTCGCAGACCAAGATTCGCGGCTTCTGCAGGAGTGCGCGAGCGATCGCCAAGCGCTGTCGCTGACCCCCGGAAAGTTGCGCGCCGCGTGCGCCGACTTGGGTCTCAAAGCCGTGCGGCAGAGTTTGGATGAAGCCGCAGTTGGCGAGCCGTGCAACTTCTTCGATCTCGGCGCGGGTAGCGTCCGGCCGGCCGTAGGCAACTGAGTGAGGAGGACACAAAACATTAGCATAAACGTCATCGCCAACCGAAAGGTCTGCCTACGGGTGGCGAGACTCACTGTTCTCGGCGATAGTGGCGGAGAAGAGGGCCGGGTCTTGCGGAACAATCGCGATCCGCTGCCTCCATGACTCGGGCGTATACTCTGCAATGTTATCGTCTCCGTACAAGACCCGTCCCGAAATCGGGTCGTAGAACCGTTCGAGCAAGTTGGCGATCGTCGATTTGCCCGAACCGCTGCCGCCGGCGATGCTGTAAATCATGCCGGGTTCGATGGTAAGGTTGACGCCGCGGAGGACTTCCGAGTTTGGACGCGAAGGGTAGGCAAAGTGGACGTTGTCAAAGATGATGCGCCGCGGCGGGGTGGTGACCGGCAGAGGACGACCGACTCCGAGCTTGACGGTCAGAGGACGAGCGTCGAGCAACTCAAAGATCCGCGACGAAGCGCCGAGACCTTTCATGATCGTCCTATTTCGGCCAGGGTTTTGGGTCAACACCATTGTCGAAACATGACACGCGGGGTCGAAAGAGGAGCTGCTCACCCGAAGAAGGAAGTCAAGCTGACGAGGCTGCCGCCGATGTAGACCGTGTAGGTGAGGAGCGAGATCAAGTTGCCGACCGTCAGCTCGCCGCGCGCAACGAGCGAACCGCCATAGGTGAGCAGGGCGATCAACGTCATGTTGCCGGCAAAGCCCGTCCCGCCAAAGAAGAGCCCCGAGGCCCATGCCTCCTTCTTGGCGAGGTCGAGCACCTTGTCGACTTTGCCGGCAAACCGGCGCGTCTCGGTCGGTTCGACCGCGTTCAGAGCCTGGATCGTCTTGATCGCCGAGAGCCGTTCCTCCGAGACGGCCACCATCTCCCCGACGGCTTTCTGCGTCTCGCGAGAGAGCTTCTTAAGATACCGACCGTAAAAGACGGCTGCGATCGAGATGGGCGGAACAATCAGGAGCATGACGCCGGTGACTTTGCTCGAGATCCAGAACATGGCGCCGATGCCGACTGTGGCGGTGACAAGGGAGCGGAGTCCGTCGCTCAGGTCGCGCGTGAGGCTGTCGCCGACGATACCGGCATCGGATCCGAGTCGAGAGATGATGTCACCGGTCGAACGAACGCCAGTGTCCTTGACTTGTGCGACCGCCGTGTTCGAGGAGGAGGTGCCGTCGGCGGCGACAGCTGCACGCGCGCCGCGTACTGCGGTTCCCTCGGCAGTCACAGCCTTGGTTGACGCTCCTTGCAGGTCGTGCCATCCGATGTCCTGTCGGGCAGACGATGAACGTCAAAACTCCGGTCAAGAAGGCGAATCCGGACCCGATCCGTACCTGACGCAAAACATTCGTGTAAGCTTGCTGACGGAGCCGCGCGATGATTCGTTGTCCACTGATGCGCATCAAGATCAACCTCGCGACGGAAGCGACTGCTCCGAGGGCAAAGAACGTGGCGAGCAAGGCGGCGGCAGTCGGAATCGAGATCGGAAGGTTGTTCGCTTGGCCGGAGAAGATGTCGATGATTCGCCCGATACAGAGCGGGATCGATAGCGAGACGAGTGAGGAAACAAAGAGCTGTCGAGGATAAGTGGGTCAGCGAGCAGCCTCCTTGGTGGGCAGTCGAGAACACGGGGCGAGATCGAGTACATACCAGCGAAATCGCGATCGCGATCGTTTTCCGTTCCGGTCGTGCCAGCTGCAGCAGTCTTCGCACTTCGCTCAACTGCACCTTCTCCTTAAGGCTCAGCTCGACCACCTTGTTTTCCGAGTCTGGTGCGGGCGACGTTGCCGGTGGTCGCCCCGCCATTTGCTTCCCTTCCGCACCGGTTCGTTCGGCGGCGGCTGCTTGGGTAGTTTTCCATCGCGCTGCTTGTCGTATCCGGGGTGCCAAGTACGCGAGCGACGAAGCCGATGCTGCGGGTCGTCCGACGCAAGCCGCTGTGGGCCGAACCGCGAGTTGCTGCCGCGGCAACACTGGCACCTGCGGGGTCGGTCGGTGGGCGTGTGCGCATGCGAGTGCCCTGACTTGAGTCTGGAGATCTTGCCGCGGCAGCCAGTGCGCGACGACGGCCGGTCTCCGAGTTGTTGTCAAGAGGAGTCGATGAGGTAGTCCTCCGCAGGTCGACGCCATCGTGGCGCGTACAGAGCCTGGGCGGGACTTAGATCCTGATCAAGAGCTGTCAAGAAGCCCTCTTGCACTCTCGGCTAGAGCAGCACGGATGATTATGCGAGACGCAGGGTGTGACGACAAGACTCGCTCTCCTCGCCGCTTTCTGTCGCTTCCGACGATGACCAATTCCACCGCCGCGAGCGCTTTCACCGGGCATCGACCGCTTGATTCGGTTACTTATCACACACATCCGAGACGCTACTCGACATGGCTTTCCGTGGCTCGCTGCTCAAACTTCATGCTCCGCATTATCCGCTGCTCGAGTCCCCTCCTTCCGGAGCTCGAGGTGAGCGAACGCATCTCTCACGCCGACTCGTTCAATGGACCCGCGGCATGAGCCACGTTCCAGAAGAGCCTTCAAAAGGTCGTGCGGGGTTAGCTCTCGAAATAGCTGATGCCTGTCTGCTGGGTTGAAAGGACTCACAGCGTTTCGCTGATCGAATCGAGCGAGGACCAATCGAGCGCCGACTGATCCCACGCAAGCGGCGTCCCTATGCTCGACAACAAGGCTCCGGCAGGATCTCTCGCTGCGTCGAAGAAGCAAGGACCCGCACCGGCCGGATAGTTGAACTCCGGCGCGGCATCGCTCGGACCAGCCGAGGGCGGCAAGCCCGAGTATCTGCTCCTGTTGTTGGCCCAAGAGACCGACCGAGTCAGTGGTCCGCGGACCAGAAGCATCCAGTGACACGCTCGGAGCGGAGGACACTCACGCAGCCTCAGCCGCCTCGCTCCCGATCACGATTCGCACGTCTCCAGTTCCGCCCGTCGGAACCGACGCAGGACCGGTCAGAGCATGCGGCGCCGCCGCGCAGGTCCCTTCGACTGCTTGCTCCACCTTGAGCAAAATCACCAGCGCCCGTTGCGCGAGGGGCGAGAGTGGCGCGACGTTCTTGAAGATCTGCATGCCCTCGCGGAAATCGGCGCGAATGTCCTCGGCGAGCATGCAGGTCGGCGCGCGAAGGAGGACAGAGGATTGGATAATGAGGGAGGTAAAGGTGTGGACTGGGGGGATAAGAGGGGTCAATAAGAGGGGTACACAGCGCCAGCGCGGGCCGGAGAGGACATCTCGCGTACAGAGGAAGAACCACCACCTGAGGCCGGCACGCTCCGCCGAAAGAAGCACGGACCGCATGATTTGCACATGCCGTCGCGCCGAGATGATGCAGGCGTTGAAAGACGCAGCCCACGGCGTGCACATCGGCTCGCAATCCGACACGAGAGCTTTCGCAAACCAGGGCCTACGAATATTGCGGATAAGACGGTCAGCTCCTCGAGTCGGCCGGCACAGAGTATGCATCATCCTGCGCGTACCGATGCAGTGCGAGCAAGCCTTTGTGAAGGAGCAAAGCGAGCATGTGCTTCTGCGCGATGATCTTCTCGGGCAACTGGTCGAGGGTTCTTCCGGAAAAGTCGGTGGCACGTAACCACGCCGGAGCGCTTGCCTCGCTCGCCTTGAGTTCGCGATCGAGCGCGAGAACTTGTCCATAGTCGGGCAAGTCGGGTGTGGCGAGGAGGTCGGCAATCTTGCCAAAGACCAACCCCAATCTATACTTGTACCAGTGGAACACAGCCCCGGACCCAACTGGTGACGCTGCAGCTTCGGAAGCCGTGTTCGGCATCGAGCACTGGACAAAGTGCATCGGGATCGAGTACGGCCGGCCGAAATTGAGCGATTGTCTGTCCGTCCGAGAGCGTTAGATTCAAGTCCGCAGCCGTGTTGAGTGGGAAATGGTCTTTGGCCCACAGGAGGTCATAGGTCAGGAGCTCCCACCAGACACGCGATCGTTCCTCCACTTCCTCTGCGCTGATCTGCCATACCGCGCAATTCTTGTGCAGTCCGAGGGACTGGGCCGCTCGACTGGCCAGACCGAGAATTGTCCAGGCGGACCGCGCTCCTTCTCGGTTGACGCTGCAGAAGAGGTAGCTGACCATGAGATGCAAGCTGTGTACAAAGGAGTATTAGTTGTCATCCTTTCGCCGTCACTCAGACAACGCCCGCACCTTTTGACCGCCGCGACGGTTGGTCGGCTAAGGAAGGGGTACGGCGGCGCGCTGAGCAGATAGCTTGCTGCGTTAAAGTAGGCCGTTGCGGGCTGTTGACGATCCGATCCATGCGTCACAATTAGAGGTCGAGCGAAGGTTTCGGCCAGCGCAAAGATCAGGAGTAAAGTCGCCACTCGGTGCGGATGCAGTCCGCCGAAACCCGGCGACACTGTGCTTGTGCTCGTGCCTACGGCGTTGTAGAGCAGCGCGAGGTCGCGATCGACTGTCGCCTGCGAGCAGGGTTGGTACATCCAGTCGACATGCTCGAACTGTAACAAACCCGAAGGGGATGGCCAAAAGGTTGAGCTGTCAGCGAGCATCCTTCAAGCAGAAAGAAGGCGCGCATTCTTCGAGTAGAGAGACCTGAGGGTCCGCACAGGGATGCGGACTAACGTAGAGACTGATAAAAGCCTGAGCTTGTACGTAGGGCGGGAAAAGGGCAGGAGTCGGTTTCTCAACTGAGCTTGTGCCCGTGCCAAAGGGTACGTGAAGCTCGTTCATCTCGTCGTGATCCATCTGTCGCAGTAAAGCGTTCCAGTAATTAGTAATAAGAGAAAAGGCAGTACCCCCCGAAGCATGGCATGACACGCACCGTTTCCGAGTCGATGCAGAATAATGCGCCGGCTCCGCGACCGTGGAAGCGAGGGCTACTGCCCTGAACTTCCATGACGCCTGGCCCGCAGCCGACGGCAGCTTCGAGTGCATTCGCGGTGTCGTGTGGCGACGACAAGCCGGCGATTACCCCCGACGGGCTATCCTTCGATGATCCGGAGCGGGGCGAAGCCAGATAGGAAGAACTTGCGGGTTGGGCGAATTGGCTGTCACTCATCGCTGTCGGGTGGGAAGGAAGCGGCAAGCTATCCTGTCGTCCTAGCGTGATGTCGCCACCGAGTCGTTCGAGTTGCAAGGCCGCTTCCAGCGTGTCGTCCTGTGCGAGGGACGCCTTGGCTGCTTTGTTCTGTCTGAGGTTTTCCCTGCGGGCAGGTCCGTCAGCCTTGTCTGAACCCGCTCACTGTCTAAATGGACGTACTTGTGGGGAAGCTCTCCCTCAGGACAAATTTTTGCGCATCCTCGCTTGGTGCAGCTGGTACACGGCCATTCGCGCGAGCACTGCGAGGGAGGGGTCGTTCAGCAGAGTCTTCCGAGCCGTGCTGCCGCCGTAAACGCGGTGAAAGAGCTTAGAGCGCACCTTTAGCTTCAGTCGTATGCACTCCCGGCAGCTCGTCGCTCGACTTCTCTTTGTCCTCTTCGAATTCGATGTGGGGACGAGATGGTCTTCGCTGCGATCTCGAGCTTCGCGGGGCCTTCCCAGCGCCGAGGTGGTGTCTAGAGCATCTCTGTGTGGACCTTGGCTGATCTGAGCCATCCGTACTGGCGTCCCAACCACGTCCGATGGCGACGTGAAGTGTCGGAGTTTACGATCGAGTGCACACGCCGAGACCGGACTTCGTGCGAACGAACTTCTCGATTCCCTCGAAGGGAGCCGCCTCCATCTTTGACACTGCATGCGCCGGCCGACTTGCCTCTTGAGGTCTTGCTAATCATCGCAGACGCGTACACACGCCGCTTCATGATGTGACTTTCACGCTCATCGACGAAGACCTTCTCAAAAAGTTCACAGCGACATAAAGACAAAGTTACCCAGACCTGACAATTAACAACAGACACTCATAGCGAAACACACAATCACCGTCCGCAGAGCAGCCAAAAGGCGCACCGACCCTCTGCAGGTTGCGGCCTGCGAAAACGTCGCCTCGCCCGTGAACGCGCGAACGACCTGCTTACTCGCGTCGCATCACGATGGGCGAGACCCGGATCGCACTGAAAGTGGTCTCGGGACCCCAAAGCGCGCTCGCTGCGCCCCACCACTGCGAGAGAGGAGCGAGAGGCGTCAGGACGCTGATCAAGAACTGAACTTAAGAAAAATGTGGCCGAGGCCGTACCGAGCAGGCAGACTGGATAGCGAGACAGGGTAATCAGGAGTCAGTGCGACGTCATCAGAAGTTACTCGAAAGAAGACGTACAGCACAAAGTCCGAAAATACCGCCCGCGATACGAGCCGAGTCGCTTCCTGCGCACAAACTTCGCTCAAAATGTGCCCTTGCGAAGTCGTCGGCTCGCCCGGAACTCACCAGTAAAATTGTTGATGGCGAGAACAAGGAAGGTGACGGCCGTGAAGAACAAGGTCGAGAAGACCGCGAGGGTGGTCCTGAGGGCGGCTGCCGACGAGTCGGGTTGTCAGCGGGCAAGTTCCAACAATTTCCATGATGCGCAGGCTAGAACGCACCGATCATGAAGAAGATCGTGACCATCATCCAGACGATGAGGTACAGACCGATCGCTTGAGTGAACTCGGGAGAGAGGGAACCGTCCCCAAGCGTGTAAGCTTGCGCAACGCCGAAGGCTGCCGGATGTTGCTGTCAGTTGACCATTGCAGCGGCGTCAGAGCATCCAAATGTAGACTCACCGGGCAGATAGAGCGCAGCGTAGGTCATGTTAAAGGCTCCATAGGAACAGAATACCGTGGCGCCAAAGGTGTTGCCGCTGATAATCTCGACGAGACCGGTGACCCATTGAGCGATTCCGCCGTAAAGCATGAGCACCGGGACCACGACATTGGGCGTTTGCACACCGCGAGCTGTTGCTTTGACGCATCAGCAGGACATCAACGCTACACGGTCAGACACGGCGATTCGTACCGTGGAGAGTCAAAAAGCAGGTGAGGAAAAAACCAGCCCCGAAAGAGGTCAAGCCCTGTGGTCACAGCGCCGTAAGTACAACTCCAGTCTCGCGCCGGACGTTGTAACTCACGAGGGGCGCCGGGTTGGCGAGCTGGGAAAAAGGTCTTTTCAGCAAAGGAAGGCTGAGCCGCGTAAAGAGCAAAAGGGAAGCACCTTGCGATGAAACGGAGGGAAAGGTGTTTGCGAGTAATCGACCGGGTGCCTATGCGTTACTTTCCGTCAACCTCCGAGGTCAAGGAGCTCGTGTAAAGCGAAGTGTAGGAAGACTGACCCGCCAGGAGTGATCGTGCGCGAAACATTTGCACCTTCATAGTGGCGAGTCTCGTTCTTTTCGAGGTCCGAAGTTGCTTGGTGTGACATAGTGAGCAGAAAGACGTTGCAAGCTGGAGCACAGGAGCGATGGGACGGGAGCAAGTCGAGCGAAAGCCGGCCGCGAGGAAGCGTTGCTGTTTTGTTCTCAACGCAGCGGTGCCTGCGCTCGCCCTCGGACGACATCACATGATCGATCGGAGAGTCCGGAGACGAGTCTCCATCGAATGCTCGGCGCTGCTCTGCTGTCGCTGCGGGACACTTGTAGGGCACATTCAAGAGTTGACAAGTCCGTGCGAGGAGAAGCTCCGACCGGACTTGGTCGAGCCCCACAACGGAGTTTCATCGCGTGCCGAGCGTGCCGAAGGCGGGGCATGTGGGGCGGTGATGAGAAGGCTGAAAGGAGCCAGCGTGCGGCGATGTGTAGACAACGCCCAAGCAGCGCCTGCATGCTGCATTATGGGGTGGTTCAGCCGCCAACAGCCCTTGCCCTCGAGCGTCCACCTCCAGCGTGAAGACGGGGACAAAGCAGTCGCGGGCGTGGTCGAGATCGAGCATCTGGAGGTCGTCGCAAGCGGTCCAGAGCTGGAAGAAGCGCCGAAAGCTTCAGATAGGGTACGCCAGGGTCGTAGGCACCGAGGCGCCCAGCCTGCACCTGGACCGGAAGACCTCGAGATCGCGGCAGGAGGGAGAGCGCCCGTCGACCCCGCCGACCCCCCTTTCATCCCTCCCGAGGTTGTCGCGGCGCACAACAATAGCGACGACGGGTTCTGTGGGTCTTTCTTGCTTCTTAAGAGACTCCAATACCATACACTGACAGGCTGTCCCTTCCGGTCAGGGATCATCGTCGAGGACCGCGTTTATGACTGCACGCAATTTCTGGATCTACATCCTGGCGGTCCGGAGGTGTTCACGCAGGTTCGTAAACCCTTTGAAAACCTCATGTCTCGTAGCTGATCGACGTCTCTACAGTTCGGGGGAAAGCAGTGTACCTGGCAAATGTGGAAGTGGCATTCGAAAAGACAGCTCGACGAATGGGCACCGGCCCTCCTCATCGGTCGAACGTATCCTGTACCACCCAATCCGTATCCGGAGCCTCGGAGATGGATCAAGACCGGGAAGATATGACGAAGGGCTGTGCCGTGCAATAGAAGGCTTTGTACGACTTTTTTCCAGATTGCACAACTTCTGCCAGCTCAGCAAGCGGCCCCTTCCGCAAAAACTCGTACTTTTTGCGCTTCTCTGCATCAGAGAACGCGCTTGACTTGATCTACGAGAGTTCTCGATAAGGGCAGTAGACCATACAGGGCTCGCGGTGGACGGTTTAGGTGTTCACGAAAAAAAAAAGGCCCAAGCACGGTTGTTTCGGTTCGCCCGCTCGACGAGCTCGTTGAGAGCCCGGCGCGTCGTACATATGCTTTGGAAAGCCGCGTTTGGAGAGGAGATGAGGCGAAGAGAAGAGGAACTTCGAACATGTCTTTACAGGGATGTTACTAAGTTACCGATGCGACGCTGCGCTACTCAGAGAAAGGCCTTCAACTCCTTTGCGACGGTCTCAAAGTCCTCAACCTGGTGCCAGTGTCCAACCTCGGCCAGTTGCACAACCTTGGACCCGTTGAGCGCCTGACTGAGGAAGTCGATGGTCGGTTTCGGTGCCGTCTTGTCTTCGTCGCCGGCAAAGATGAGCGTCGGCGCGGTGATCTTGCTGTAGTCGGGGTCGGTCGCGCCGGCTGCCGCGAGACAAGCCTGAGCGTAGCCCTCGGCGGGCGTCGTGAGGAGCGAAGCGCGAACGATCGATTTGGCCAAAGTCCGCGACGAGTTGGTCTTGGCCGACACGCCGGCATTGGCGACCGTGTCGGCGACCGAGATCATGCCGCCTTCGTGGACCGTGGCGGCACGCTTCGTCAGAGCTTCGACGCCGCCCGGCGCGAATTTTTTGACCGGACCGAGCAGCACTAGCGTAGGGAAGCATTGTTAGCAGAGGGACTTGTGCCTCGGAAGAGGGATCTCGAAAGACGACATACCGAGCTTCTCAACCCGCTCCGGATGCTGGGCAGCAAAGGTCGTTGCGACGAGCTGCAGAAGAAGCCGAAAAGTCAGTACAGGGTCTCTTCGAAGAGCGACGGCAAGAGGGACGGATTAGGCTCACCCCGCCCAAGCTGTGTCCGACAACGACAGCCTTCTGAGACTTGACCGCATCAAGGACTTCTCCAATACTCGCGGCGTAGCCTTCGACGGTCGTCGCCGGTCCCGACGCCGGAGACAACCCATGCCCTTCCAAGTCGAACGAAACGACCTTGTATGCCGATTCCGCGAGACCCGACGCCTGGATGACCGGCGCATAGTTGGTGAGCGAGCCGCCGAGGCCGTGGACAAAGATGATCGTCTTGCTCGCGTCCGGGTTTGCGACTTCGACGTGTAGGTGCAAACCGCTTTCCATGCGACGAAGAGAGGCGTCGGGAAGGTTGCTGCTCGGAACGTCGGCGAGCAGAGGTTGGCACGATGGCGGATCGGACTTGGCATCCGCGACCGTGTTGACCAGTTTGCCGAGACCCGTGATCTCGACCTCGATCTTGTCGCCCGAAGTGAGGAAAGTCGGCGGGCTGCGACCGATACCAACTCCGGCTGCCAGCACGCAAAAGCTTGAGAGTCAATGATCGCTCGTCAGAAGCACGGGTACCGCAGACCGACTTACCTGGAGTACCCGTGGCAAGAACGTCGCCGGGCTGGAGGGTGATCCCGCGCGAGCAGGTCTCGATCAAGGTCGGGATGTCGAAGATCAACTCGGTAGTGCTCTGTTTCTGGCGGACTTCGCCGTTGACGCGAGTCTCGAGCGTCATTGAGTTCCAGTCGATACCCGAAGCTGTACAAGGATCGTCAAGCGTCAGCAAAAGCTCACCGATGACTGCCTCGCTGCGCTTGACTGACCGTGTACGGCGAAAGGACCCATCGGGCAGAAAGTGTCGAGAGATTTGCCGATGTAGAACTGCTTGTGGTCGCGCTGACGCTCGCGAGCGGTCACCTGTAAGTAGCGCTGTCAGAGCTGACCTCTTCATAGGAAGTGCGGCACAAGTCTGCGGGCAAACCTACGTCGTTCAGGATGGTTGCTCCCCAGACATACTGCCAAGCGTCGCTCTGCTTGATGTTGATACCTAATGGGGCAGTTGACGTCAGTCAGAGGGCCTGCAGTGCAGACCGTAGAAAGCGAGCGCGAGCGCACCAGCCTTGCCGATGATGATGGCGAGCTCTCCCTCGTAGTCAAGCTTGCTCGTCACGTCAGGGTGCGGATAGATCTCGGCACCGGATCCGACGATCGATGTTGCGCGCTTGGTGAAGATGACGGGAAAGTCGGGTTGCTCGTTCGAGTCGCTCGAATCGTACCCAGAACGCTGGAACTCCCTGAGCGAAGCGAATAGGGTGCCGCATCAGCTCGCGAGGAGGTGCGCAGTTTCGCCTGAACACTGCGTGACGTACCGCGCGTGTTCCGTGTAGTTCTTGCCCACGCAGAGCACGTCTCGACCGGTCACGGGCGCCAGAACTTGGACGTCGGTGAGGTCAATCTCGCCTGCGCCTGGTTGGAGCGTGGCCGAGACGGCGTCCCAATCGCGGATCAGAATCTTGAGGTCGGTGACGGGTCGGCCGGAGGCGTAGTTGAGCGGGGTGACGCGAGTCGCATCCGAGTTGACGAGGCCGATGCGGCCAGTCGGAAACTGAGCCGTCTTGTCTGCGAAAGCGAGAGAGTGATGAGTACCGGTGCCGCCTCTCAAGACCGTTCACTGCGGGACTCGGATCGGCAGCGTACAGTTGATGAATCGGTAGCTCATATTGGTAGGCTTGCGGAGCAGCGCGTTGGGGAGCAGCAGCTTGGTGGTGTGATGACGAGAGCAGAGCAGAGCAGGGAGGACCCAGCAGCGGGCAAGGCCTGGACGTGGAGGTCAGCGTCGACCTTCGAGCGAATCGCGCAGGAATAGGCATCCATAGCGCGAGCCAGACGGGGAAAGTAAGCTAGCGGTGGGTCGTCGGAGCGGAAGAGCAAGTTCCGATTCCGACGACCGGACTTTGCCTTTATCTCTCCGCCATGCGGCTCTGCTGACCTCGTGAACAATTCCGTCTGCCTGCTGGACTGCAGTGACCCGAACCCCTGCGTTTCCCGCCCGCTTCGCCGAGATCCAAGACCGGCGTCGCTCTTCCTCACATCTCGGATCCGTGCTGTCCCCTCCGGACCTTGGCTCGACCGGAGTCCGACCCCATTGTTCCTTTGCTTGATTTGCTCAGCCGAAGTGGCCCGGCCGGTGCCCCTCAGTCGGCGCTGTGCTATCGTCTACTCGTCCGGTGTCAGCTCTTCCTCTTCTCGCTTACTTGCCACCACAGAGCTTGCCTCGCACAAGAAAAGCTCTACTTCCAAACCTTCTTCACCGTCCGCTAAACCCACCACAACCATGCCAACTGCTGTTCTTTCGCTCCCGCCCGAGACTCGCTTCGATCCGCAAGTGGCGCCGTCGTACTCGCGCTGGGTGCCTCCCAAATGGATGCTACAGCACGCTTCAAACCCCCCGACCCCGCGTCAGCCAAACTGCAACGGACTCGGCGAACCGTGGGACCCGAAGAAGCCGATTTTCCGCGGCATCGATCTGGTCAGTCCTCTTTGACCGCATTCTTCGACGACTGCCCAACTCGACGGATACTGACTCAAGCCCCGGACCTCAGACCAAGCCGGACCCTCGCCTCAAGGTTCCAAACATCGAGATCGCATGCGACCACGAGGACTACAAGGTCGCTTTTATTGATGTCAATATCCTCGACTCGACGTACGTTGACTTGCCCATCTCATGCACTCTTCTTCCGCTGCCATCACCTCACAGAAATTCTGATGGTTTGAGGTTCATCCCACAGCGGCAAGGAACCGTACAGGGGCGACGTACTCATCAAGGGCAAACGGATCGTCTCCGTCGGCGAGAAACTCAAGCCGGAAGACCTCGCCGACGCGCGCGTCTTCCACGGCGAGGGCCGCACCCTCATGTCCGGCATGTGCGACGCCCACACTCACTTCAGCTGGACCAACAGTGGCTCGCTCGACGGACTCGCCACGATGCCGGCCGAGGAGCACACCCTCTTCGCCGCTCGCTCTGCTCGCACGTTCCTGGACTGCGGCTACACGATGTGCTTCGGCGCCGCCTCCGCCAAGCAGCGGCTCGATAGAGTGATCCGCGACGCCATCAACGCCGGCGAGATCCCGGGTCCGCGCTCGACCGCCAACGGTCAGGAGGTGCGCTCAAAAGAGTTGCTGCTCAATCCCTTCTTCGAACAGACCGCTGACTTTCCTTGCCTGTCAGATCGCTCCTCGGGACGGCGCCCTGATCCCGGGCATCACCCGCTTCGCCGACACGCCAGACGAGATCCGCGAAGTCATCAAGGATCTTGCCGAACAGGGTGTCGATCAAATCAAGGCAAGTTTACCTTTTCCTTTCCTTCTTCTACAGTGTGCTCACACCTCATTCTATACAGCTGTCAATGTCTGGCGAGGAGATTACGGAGACGCTGCGTGCCGAGGACACCACGTTCTCAGACGAGTTGGTCGCGGCCGCCGTGGAAGTGAGTTCTTTCCCCCGCGCCCTCTTCCACTTTACCCGTATCCGATTGCATTATGCTGATCGGCATGTTTTGATAGGCCGCTCACGCTCTTGGGATCCGTGTATGCTCGCACGCAAGGTCCGACGAAAGCATCTTGCAATGCTTGCAGTGAGTCTTCTGTCTTCACGCCTCGATATCGAGCTCCCCTCGCTCAGAAGAACTGCTCGCTTAAGTCGACGGCGAAGTCGCGTTCACGCGACTGCTCGCTCAAGCGCGGGCGCGACGTCAAGGCCAGAAAGGAGTACGAAAACCCGGGGAAGAGCGACGGACTTCGGGCTGTCAGCGGGGGACTGCAGGAGATGGTCACCAAGGTCAGTTGCAAACACACAGAAACAGCGAAAGCAGGAGGGCGAAGAAGACGTACCTGAGCGCGACAAGGATCGGCTGGTAAGCATGGCCGAAGTGGCTCTCGACCGCAGCGACGTTGCCGAGCAGGCTCGAGAAGAAGCGGAAGCCCGATTTGGCCTGGAAGCGGTTCCAGAGGGTCTCGTGCGAGCTGGCGATGATCATAACGACGATGCTGAGCGTCTTGGTGAGGTAGACGACCTTGGCCTTGTCGTTGTTCCCGCCAGACGAGTCGGCGTGGTGCTTGGTCACAAACGTGATCAGGCGCACGAACGTGTCGATGGGCTGGAAGGTCCTCGTCGCGGAAGCACCGTCGCGGAAGTACCGCCTGCAGCGTTGTTCTTGCTGTACGAGTCGAAACTGATCTCGGCGCAGACGCGGAAGTACGGTGACAAATTTCCTTGAGGGTGCCCTGCTTTTCGAGCCGAACGACGCGACTACTCGACGTCGAGCAACTGCTGGTAGTGGCGCACCCGACTCGCCGAAGCAGGCATTGAGCTGCTCCCACATGGTTGGCTCTTTGGTCGACGAGCTTGTCGCCAGCCGAGAGGTCGCGGTCGCTCGCCGTGCTGGCCTTCTCGATGCCCCATAGGAGCCGCGTCGGTCGCTTCTCCTATACAGACAGCCTGGTTGAGCGGCATGGAACGAGCTGGCACACGGCTCGCGCGCAGCGATAGGCGGAACCTCCACGAGGCAGGCTGCTAGGAGGCCGGCGACGCAGGCGATGAATAATCAGCGAAAGTCCCGTGGAACGACCTGGCGAGCTGGGGATTGGGTCAGGCCACGCTGACGAAGCGGGACTGCGTGAGCACAACCGCAACCGGGACGTGGAACTTGCGCTCATCCCCGCCGCAGACGAGCTGCATCGCCGCCTCCTCGGCAACCTGGCCGAGACCGCGTAGAGACGGTCGAGGGGGAAGGCGTAGGTATCGTGCGCCGAGATGGTCTCGCTGCGGTACCGGAGCTGGACGACCTTTTGCAAGCAGGCAGGGGCCGTCTAGTCGATCGCGAGCGAACTGGCGGCAAGGATGGATTCTCTCGCAAGAGACGGCAATGAGATTCAGAGCGGGTGCCTCGGCGACGAGCGCCTGTCGAATGACGACGAGGAGCGCCAGCTCCTCCGTGACTTGCGGTGCGAACGGGAGAACCGTGTCGGCGGCGATGACGGCGGCGGCGATGGCGATCCGCGGGGTGTGACGACACGAGGGTTCCGCTCCTGCATCGACGTCTCGCAAGTCGAGATATAGGTAATGGTGACTGAACGCTTGACGACGGGCGAGGTGATCTTGCGACCGATGGCGAGGCAGTTGCGAGTTGAAGACGGCGAGAGGGGAGAGGTTCGAGAGCACAACGGAGACGGCCTCTGCAGATATGCACAAGTGAGTACGGCACGTCGGTTTTTCAAAGGGAGGAAAAAAAGTGAGACCTTGTAGAGACAGAGAGTATCCGGCTGCACGGGAGGTACGTGTCCTCCGTCGCCGAGCGGGCCGCGTTCCTGGAGTTCGTGTACGCCGAGTCGTCGTTGCTGTTGCTCCTGGGCGGCGAGGCTCGCGCGCGCGAGTTCGACCAAAGCCGACAGCATTTCGAGGCAGACTCCTCCCGCGGCAGCGGCAGCAACAACCGTCGCCTGCGCTTGAACCAGCCCGACAATCCGCGCTTCAGCAGCAGCAATCTCCCGCGAGCACTTGCGCGAGACGTCGGCCGGCTCGACGTCTTCGAAGCGAACGTCAGGACTCTTGCGCCGCGTTCCGATCTCGATTTAGAGGTCGAACTTGAGTTCGGCGAACTGGTACAGCTCGACGAGGAGGCGAAGGATCGCCATCAACCACGGGTTGGGCAGGCGGAAGACGCGCGACTTGGAGCACTGCTCGAGGACCTTGCAGACGAACGGGATCGCGACGATGAGGCGGTTCGAGTCGTCACCTTCGATCGAAAGCTGCTTGAACGCGATGTTCAAGTGCTTGATAGGCTTGTCCTTGGCAAGCGTGAGGCCGCCGAGCCACAAGCCGAGGTTCTTGAGCGGAGTACACTCGGTCGAGGACTGGACCGTCTTGTCCGAACCGGGAGCGTCGCGAGTTGGACGAATGTCTCGTACAAGGCGCGCTTGAGGAGCGGCGGCATCTTCAGCGCCTCGAGGAACTGCTGGTAGAGCTGGCGAGTGTTCGTCGGCTCGATCGTCGGCTCGATCGTGCGACGAGGTGGTGCGCGGACCAGAGTGGACGGGGTCGATCCCGTCGAGCCTGCCCTGGACTTTGGTCTCGAAGTCAAAAGTTGATCGGGGTTGTTGACGATGAACAAGATCTTGTCCGACGTCTGCTCGTCCGGCGCTTCGGGGTCGCCTCCGTCCTCGTCGACGCGAATCGTCGTAAACACATGATGTTCGGGCTCGAGCGGCTGCTGCTCGGCGGCGGGCTCGAGCGCGGGACCGACCACGCTCCCGATGTCGACGCCTCCCGGGGCGGTCCCACCACCTCCGTTTTCCCTGCGCTGGCGGAGCCCCTGCCGCGCGATGTTGGCGATGTCGTGGTGGACTTGCTGGACGTGTGGGGTCGAGAGGGTCGAACGCGCGGGATCCGGCCACCAGCGCGCGTGGGCCTGGACCTTGAAGCGGACTGAGCCCGAGTCAGGACGGCTGGACAGAGTGCCGAGTATGTCGCGGGCGGCGGTGCCGAGGGGGCGAGATCGGTCAAGGCGATAAGGAGATGAGGGGGATCCGAGCGATCGACCGGTCGAGCGCCGGCGCTGGCCTCAGCGGGGAGGGTGCCGCTGAGTAGACTGCATGCTCGGGAGTTGGAGAACGTTGGCAAATCTATCAGGTAAGCGTAGAGGCACGAGGCGAGGCGAAGGAAACCCCTCGTCGGCCCCATTCGGGAGTTTGTAGTCGGATAACCCTCTTCATTACAAAAGAGGTCACGCGGGCTCGTGAACGTCGCACGGACTCTGTCTCTTGATACTTCGCGTGTATTGTACTTGCCTCCCTTTCTTTTAGTTGTCAATGGCTGTCTAGTTCGGTCCGCGCCTTGTCGACGCTCTTCCGTGGTGATGGAAACTGGAATGAATGGCAAGACACCCGTGCTCAATCGGAAAGAGATGTAAAATACGTCTATACACACTCTACTGAACTGCAAACGCCTCCTTGACATCCCACGGATTGCGCGCGAGGCCAGCCTCAGCGGCTGCCTTCAGCGACATGCCAAGTTCGCAACTGACAACATACGCGGCCTGCGCGAACCACACGAGACTGCCGCGAGGGAGACCAGCTCCTGCGAGAGCAGCCAATGAGAGTAGAATTTTGAAGGTGCTCACCTCAACGCTTCCAGATCCGGATCGCTTGTAACCTTCGGCGAGGTCAGGCTCGCGGTTGTTGATTTGGGAATAGCGTAGTTCCTGATGGAAAAGGGCAGCATCAGGAAGCGAACCTTTGAGAAGGTTCAGCCAACGAGGACGCTCACTGGTTCATAGGCGCGCGTGACACCCATGAGGATCAAGTGGCGGAACGGAGGTGTCGATCGGATTGTCGATAGGATCGGAAACGTCGGGGGAAGCCGGCTCGACGGGCGAGCAATCGCTCAAGAAAGCCGTCAAGTCTTCGAGCTGCGCCTTGGCGACGACTTGGGCCTCAGGATTATACGCGAGCTCTTCACGGCGCCGGCGTACAATGGAACGAAGAAGGTAGGTCGCCTCGACGGAACTGGCGTTGAGGAGCGCAGCTGGAAGAGACAAGAGTAAAGAGGAGATCAGCTTCCGGAAAGAAACAAGAAAAAAACAAAATCAGCAGCCGAGTCAAAGGAAGGGGAGACTGACCAGCCTTGAACGTGTCGAGATACGAGAAGTGTGTATGCTGCCGTATAGAGTCGATGCCGAGGGTGACCGCGCAAGGAGCGAAAAAGTCAGTGACCTTCTCGAGAATAGCTGCGCAACTGTTTGTTCCCTAAGCAACCCAACGACGACGCAAAAAGAGGACATCTCTCCGCTTGCGACGGTCTAGACTCCAAGTGCGCACGATACGGCGCCGCGCCCACTCGAGGGGGAACCCGAAAAGGGGCTCCCCAACGCACTTGGAAACCCAACCCGCTGCTCACACGAGATTCCGATTCCCAGAGAGCAATCATCACACGCCGACAGTCTTAGCCTTGGGCACGCACGATACGGCGCCGCGCCCACTCGAGGGGGACCCGTAGGACGAGTCCCCAACGTGCCCAAGGGTTCAAACTGTCAACGCGCAAGACGCCCCGGAAACCGCTCCCATTGGTCCAACTCTGACACCAATCCAACACAAAGACATCCCAATTCCAACAGCGAAGGGCCAATGCATCCCGAGCATGATGTATAGCCGTAGTGCGCCTCGGAGAGTCGAGCCTTCTCAACCTGCTGACCAAGTTGGTCACCCGCTCCAGAACCCCGCCCTTGTACCGCGAGTCCCCATAGACGCGTAGTAGCATGAAAGGAGCGAGAACGGCGTACCTAGAGCTTTGACTTGTGGAGAGGCGCCGAGTTTGAGACGCGATTCGACGCGTCTTGATGTTTGTTTGGCGGAGAGGTGCCCGGATCGGAAGGAGGGAGCCTCGAGAGCGAGTCGGCAGCTTGAGTGGCAGCAAAGTGGCCTTCCTGGAGCGAGCCCTGGCTAGCGAGCTGGACGAAGAGAGTGTCTCCTGAGAGAGAGAAAGAGATTCAGAGGGAAGAAAGAGCGAGCGAGCGGCGCGCGAGCGCAAGACGAAAGTTCGCCTCGCTTCACATGTCTCGACTGGAGTAGCGGTAGATCAACTCGATTGCGGGTTCTGAAACGCCCCAAGAGTTCAAGCTCGGGGAGGGCGGGAACCAATTCTACTCAAGGCGAAGGTAAAGAGACCGGGTACAAAAAGGAAAGAGAAGGGGAGCGAGCATTAGGGCGAGCGATGGAGAGGTGACTGGGGATGGTGGTGGGTCCTTGGATGGACTAGACGGTGTCTGTGGGTCACGGAAGTTGTCAGTATACACAGCAGCAGCGCCGTGGTGCGAGCGTGCTCACAGCTTCTGTAGCGAATGCTGCTTGAGCACGCTGGCTCGGTGCACTCGACTCCAGGCTCGGAGCGCTGCGAGGAGGCCAGGGGGTAAGCCACTGCGCTGCTGGGCCATGCAAATCGTACCGCTACTCACAGCTTGGACAGGAAGCGGATGCGTACGCGTCTTGGGAGGAGGCGAGGGAGGATTGGCGAAAAACGGACCCGTGGCCTATCGCCATTCGGCGCCACGTGTCCACCGCTTCTCGACTCCGGCTCGGCAAACTCGCTCACGCAAGCCAGAGCACCAACCGCGCGGAGTTCCGCGGAACTGAGCCGGGCCGAATGTAGGCGGAAGGTGGAGCCCAGGATCACCCACACGCCGCCCCTAAGACTACAGGCATAGCTATCTCGACTACCGTACTATGGTGCTACCAGCCTGCTTGCTGCTCGGAGCCGCGAGAGCGGTCTCGCCGCTGGTCCTCCTCGATCTGCTTCACTACAACTGGCCTTGATCCGACTTTGCTGGCTCAGGGTCACGGGAAACACGGCGAAGGACTAGAGGGACACTCAGTGAGTAGTGCACTGAGAACCCGGACTGTCCGACCCCGTCGAGCTGACTCGCGCGTCGTCTTGCTCTTCGGCCGCACCTCGCACTCTTCCGACCTCGATTGCCTCCGCTCTACTCACGTACCAGACAGGTTCGACGTGACTGCGCACTCGGCAAGTTAGCCTGTTCAACTAAAGACCATCCACATCGAGGAACCGTGAGTCGACCGTTCACTCGCTCGCTCCTCACCGTCGTTGTCGAGGGAACAGGAGAGAGGGCAACCTTGAAGGTCAAAAGCGAGGCGGACAAGAGCAGGAGGTAGGGATAGGCGTTCTACGGGGCAGCAAAGGCGGGAGACGGGCTATATAACAAAGTTCGGAACGTCGAGGCCCAGCAGATCGACCGCACCGAGAACTAAGTGACTGACTCCTTCTGCCCTCACAGCTCTACCGGACCGAAGGCATCGACATAGACTCGCACATCCCGCGTGCTCAGGTGCGCACAGGCTCTGATTCTCCGCGGACTCGCCCGTCCGCTGACTTGGCCTTGCGACACCCCAGACTGACGGTTGTTTCATCGTCCCCCGGCTCCTTTCTTGCGACTCTTCTCTCCCTTTCCGACCTGTTGCCTGGACCCTTTGACATCAACGACACGACTACCTCCTATGGAACTGCACGTCATGCACAGCAACGGTACCTCAAAGCGACGGTCGCTTGCGACGAGTCTCGTCGAACGTATCGGTTTCGCGCGCGATGGGCTACACCAACCGGCTCACGCCTTGCCAGGCGTCACTCTTATGACCTCCACCGGCGCTTTGACTGAATCGAGCGCCGCACACGCCGCCTCGAGACGAACCCTCTCGGCCGCCCATGCGCAGACGTTGCGCAGACAACTCACTTTCACTGGCCGTGCTTCCACAGCAGCCACTAGATCTCGTTCATCGCTCGACAGCCAAGAGTATGTAGGCCCTACTCCATGAAAAAGTCCCAGACGGAGCCGTTCACCTCATGGCTTGCGAGAAGTCTGTAGTAAGCAAACAAAACCCTTGTTGCAAGATCAAAGCATTCGAGACACCTTCACTACCTGTGCTTCTCGAGCCACCCTTCGCGGATCACAGTCCCGGGGCTGAGGGTAGCCGCCCGCTGCGAGGCCTGGAAGACCGCATCCAGAGCTTTTGCGCCAAAGAAATTGGCCAAGCACAGCGGATCGGCGTTGGAGTCGAGCTCGGCGTGCATGGTGACCGACCCGACTGCGGCGACGCCACCGAAGTAGACTGGTTGGGCCCCAGGAACACCTTGCGGGTTGACGATGCGGCAGGCCTCCTGCTTAACGCAGGAAGAGCAAGTTCGGCACGAGGATTTGATGAAGAAGACGGCGACCGCCGCGGGGTGCTTGTCGAAGAGAGCAGTAAGACCCCAGTCGGGCGGAGCCTTCTTGTAGCTGGTCCTGCTCGCGGCGCGTTCGTCCATGTCTGCCGAGGCCGAGGGGTGTGAGCGATCGATGAGACATTGCCCCTGACCGACGAGAATCTATGACGGACCGCTACCTTGTCAGCCCACTTGCAGAGGAGACCGCGAGGACTGCCAAGCTGATCACTAACCGGGACATCGATCTGTTTGCAGTCTCGGCGCAGAGCCTGGATGTAATGTTGAGCAGTCAAGCGCGAGTTGTCTTCAAAGCTGTGGAGAATGGTGTCCATCTGTCCAAGGATCAGCATCATCAGCGTCAGTTCCGAAGTTTGGAACAAAAGGCAATCTTGAAAGAGGTACAAGCAACACACGCACCTCGAGGTTGAGACGAGCGGTTGCTTCTTGGCGTTTGCCTTCCGACTCTGCGTCTGACGCGGCTCGAGGCAGGACCCTCGCGAGCTGCAGAAGCTGCACGTTGAGCTCCCAGAGACGCACAATGTCCTTGCTGAGCTGGCTCGTGACGGTGTTCTCGAGACGAGGGTTGGGCAGCTCGAAGACGTTGGTGGATGGGATCTTGGTGCGAAGGACGATTTTACCGTCCTGGAGCCAAAGACGAAGGGATTTGGGGCGCTGGTCGGCAGTCTGCTCCGCCCAGAACTGAACGAGCCCGATCTTCTTGTTGCCAGACTTGTCGGCGTTCTTTCGCTCGGTTCTCGGGTTCATGTAGACGCCGGCTTGGCGGGTCAATACACGGTAGAAGTCGATGCGGAAGAGCGTCGAGCTGGGTAGGCTGAGGGTGAAGTCCTGTTGGCGCGGATTCCAGCGAAGCGAAAGCTGCGGCCGGATGCACTGAGCGAATGAGTACTGCTCCATTTTTCTCCCGATTAGATACTCACCTCATATCCTTTTGGACTGAGCATCTGCCTGACAATGTCGGCGAGCTGCCCGGGTTCCCCAACGTCCAAGGTGAGCACATCGTAAGGAAGCTGCATGGGGCGAGATGACGTACCAAGCTGCGACCTTTGCTGTTCCTAACTGGACGACACCCAGTCCTGATCACCTCCTGGGTTTTCCGTCCCGGGACCAAGCCTCCTTGCTTTTCGAACGCAACGCTCGCACCGAAGCGGTGAACGGGGAACGTGCCGGCAGTCGAGAGGTGATAGCCGATGTCGCTCCTCGACGCAACCGGTGTTGGGAGGCACAAGAGTTCAGTCCGTCCAGTGGTCGCAGTGAGGAACAAGAAGGCAAAGACGGGATGGCCGAGACGGAACCTGGTCAAGGCATGAGTAAGTTTTTAGCTTCGGGCGCGATGATTGACCAGAGACTCACGCGACTTCTGCAGCAGTGTCGCGCAGGTGTGCGCCTGCCGTGCGGTGCGTGATCTTGTTCTCTCCCCGAATGAGCGTCGCGACACCCCGCGGCGGCGCGAGTGAAAGAACACCAACATCCTCCTTGCGCTTTACGCCGTTGGTGAGCCACGACGCCACCGCCTTCATCTGCTCTTCCGAGGGCAGAAAGCCAACAACCGCCGCGAGCTCGGAGGATTCGGCGCCCTTGTCGAAACGCGTCCGGGCGGCAACCACCGTATCTTCCCCCGTCTTGGCTTGATCGAACGCGACCCACGCGAGCGGGTTGACCGGCATCCAGTAGGTCTTGTCGCGCCCGGGGACCTCGACCTTGGTCCCCGGCACGACTGGATTGGGCGGGGCGACGAAGACGCGAATCGGGACTGGCAAGGCGACGGAAGAACCGGCGTCAGTCGACGACGGCGTCCCGACCGGAATGACGTCGCCGGCGCGAGCAGCGAGCAGGGGGTGACAATCTCCAGCACCCAGCGAGTGGTACATCGAATAGGGGCGACCCCCCTCTTCGAATTGGTTCCTCAAGGCATCTTGCAGAGCCTGCGCCTGCAGGGACGATGAGAGGTGGGTGCGCCATTCAAGCAAACGCTTTTCGGCGAGGGCGACGCCAATCCGACCTTTCTGCCAGCCGATCCTCCAGCCAGCTTGCTCGAAAGCGACACGCACGCTTTCCTCGTCGACGAGGTGACCGTCGAAGAGGATGCTCATACGCCATTTTCGACGACCGCTGCGATCGGCGGACTCGACGCCCTCGGCGAGCAGCGTAAAGAGGCCCCGTGAGCCACGGCCGTAAGACTTCCACGCATAGTAGTCGTTGCTGGCATGGCCAATTCGCACGTTCGAGGCCGAGTCGTCGTTCGCGATGACGTTGAGGCGGATAATGTCCCCATCTGGAAATGCCTTGACTATCTCTTTCACCGTCGAGACCGTTGGCTTCCAGATTGAGGCGTGCGTCCAACGGATTGTGCGGTAATCGAGGTGAATGTGCGGAAGAGAAAGCGTGGAAGCAGCGACAAAAGCGGTCGACGGCGGCCGATTAGACGAGGGCTCGACGACTTCGACGGCTCCAAGCGTCCGCCGGGTCTCGTAGGGCTGATGATCTGCGGCGGCGTCTGCAACGCCGTTACGGACGTCGTGTTCGCATCGGTGCCTTCGCTCGTCGGGCTCTTCCTCGCAATCGTCGTTCGACGCGCCATCGTCGTCGTCGTCCGGGTCATAGTCCGAGTCATCAGGGTCGTCGCCGTCCTCTCCATCGTCATCGGGTTGGGCAGGTCCAGGGTCAGGATCGCCATCGGGGTCGGCCACTTCGCCGCCGTCGTCGGCGTCGTCGCCGTTGCCGCCGCCCTCATCACCGTCATCGTTGTCTGAGAGGTCGGGGATGTCGCGCAGGTCATTGCGACCGCGAGCATCGTCGCGTGCATACTCTGCGATGGCGGCGGCGTCGGCCGCACCCTCGCGGCCGGACCGGAGAGTGCGAAGCCTCTTTCGGTTCGAGGGCGTGCGCGTGCCTGCAGAACGCTTCCAGCGAGGCGAGTCCGCGAAGAGGGGGAGGTTGCCGTTCGGCGGCAGTACGGGGAGATCGGACACGAGCAACGGACCGTTGCTGCGGTCGAGAGGGGGGGCAAGCACTCGTGCGTTGTCGCGGAACTGGCGGTCGAAGTCGCGACGGTAGCTTCGGTTTCCTCGCACGCCCTCGATTCTTCCGTCTTTGCTGGCGGAGCTACCCGGTTGCGGCAGGTAGTCGTCCCAGGACAGAATTGGAAGCTGCACAAGGGAAAGAGACGAGTCAGCTCGTGGCATGTCGAGGCAGAACCCGCCCCCACCGAAGATAGACGTACGCCGCGACGCGTTCTCTCGCCAGAGAGAGCTTCCGCCCGCCGATCGTAGGTGCTTCCAGCGCCGGGACCTCCATCCGATGTTCCTACGGCCGTTGGGGTCTCGTCCGAACGCTTTCCGAGCGCGTCTTGCCACGAGTCGCCAACTTTGCTCGCGGTTGTCGTTTGCGCCTCTTGCTCGTACCCTTTCACGAGATATTCGAACAGTTCGTCGTCTTCGAGGAAGTATGCGTCGGCGAGCTTGCCATCGTCCTCCTCCTGATCCGAGAGGTCGTTGTCGCTTTCGCCGGAGTCTGGCATCTCTTCCAGCATGGGGATGGGAGCGGCGTCTCCGCTCATTACGCGGATGCAGATTGGAGGCGGAGCTATAGGCGGCGTGTACGCCTGATCCGTCTTTCCGGAAAGCCGGTCGTGGGCAAGCGTGTGAGGAATAGAAGTGAGAGAAGCAAGCGGAAGAGAGGAACCTTCTCACCGCCTCCCAGCCGGCTGGCTTCGGATGCGAGCAAGTTCTCGTTCGGTCTGCGTAACGCTATTTACAACTGCATGCAGAGTGCTATGTTACAACTTGATCAGACAACCATCACCTCCAGACAAGCGCCAAGCACACGCGCCCCCCAACCCTTTCAAGCTTGAACACCAATTCCTTCCCGCCTCGGGGCATTCAGACGTCGGCAACGTCCATAGCCTCCTCGGACGAGGCCGGAACTTCGTTCTGCTCGGCAACGGTAGCGAGCTTCTTCTGGGCCCGCTTCTTCTTGGCGGTGGCGTTCTTGACGACACCGAGTTCCTTGCGCTTCTCCGCCGACCGCTCGCTGTTGAGCTTGTAGGGCTTGTCGAACACGCCGGCTTCGCGATCGCGCTGAATCTGAGCACGGCGCTCGGCCTGAAGGGGGGAGACTGCAATTAGTCGGAAGTTCTGTTCTTGTTTGCCAGAAGCCTCGCTTTGCACATACATGCCATTCCTCGTTGCAAGCATCGCGCGACGCATCATCGCCGTTGAGCCTGCGCTTGATGCGGATGCCGCGCACTTTCTGATCACCCAAAACATCGGAATCAGTGACGACTATTGATAACACGGTACCGCAGCGGGGAAAAACGCACCTGCTCGTACGCCTGCCTGCCCTCGGTGCGGGCGCGCTTGTAGTCGTCATTCTGGTAGTGCTGCTTGGTGACGGCGTCCCGGCGGGCCCAGACTGCGAGCTCAAGGCGAATGTGAGTCAAATATCCCGCAAAGCAGGACCGACGTAGCGGAGAAGCGAGCTGACGCGTCTCATTTCCCTTCTTTGGGCACTTCTTCGCCGCGATGTGGACGTTGCAGGGCTTCCCTGTGCAAGCACCATCTTTTGAGTGCCACGAACAATCGCCGGCCGGTGAAGTCAGGGACAAGCTTACAGCTGCTGGGCTTGTCTTTCAGGACCGGGAACTTTTCCTTGATCTTGTTTTCCCATTCGACCTCGGGCACCTCGTCCGCGATGAGTTTCAGGCAAAGCAGGTTGAACTCGTCGCGGGTCTGCGATTACGATGAGAGCTTGTCAGCGAACGTGGCGAACGAGGGCGCGGAACGTGCAGTGACATAGATCGGACCTTTTGGTTCCCGAGATCGCCGTGGAACTGGTTAGAGTACTGTTCGCGGTACTTTTCGAGCACTGTCATAGGTACTTCCGTCAGCACGAAGCCTAACTCCACCAAGTCCGAGTAGGTCCGAGGTCTGTACTAACGTTCCGGGTCACTCGAGCTGATGTCCTTCGTATGGTTTTTCATCATGCTTTTGATTCCATCGGCCGAGACTATAGGGGTCGGTCAGCTATAGTCGAGCCGTTATACAGCATTCCGAAGATTCGGGCACTCACAGTTGAGTTGGATGTTGCGCTTGTCGAGCTCTTTGATGTCGGCCGCAAACTGCTTTTTGAGGAGAGGCGCCATGTCCTTGTAGCTCTTCCCCTTCATGCGGAGACGCATGATGGCTGCCGGCATCCCCTGTGGAACCTTTGTCATGTTCTCCGTGAAAGATCTAGCGTGCAAGAGGCCGAAGGGACAGAGGGGAGAGAGAGAAAGAGAAAGGGTGACGAGACGGGATTGCCCGATGAAGTCACCGCCAGTACGCGCGCACACAACAGCCGCTCCGGCCCGTTACGAAGCCAAGGGCTCGTTGATCGACAAGCAACAGTTCCACGATGCCGATCACTACAAGGACAAGGATACGACGGCTTGATGATCGTTCACGTTGGCTATTCTCGTACTTTTTTCGGAATTTCTGTGAGGAGCTCAGTGTACTTGTCTATCTCCGTTCCTATCTTTGCGTTGTTGCTATCTTTGTCTCTTCTTGTGTAGCTGTGAAACAAGTACTCTCGAGCATTCGGTGCGAGCTGCATTCGACTTGTTACTTCCGAGCCTGCATTCCGCTGCGAGCAAAGTTGAGAGGTGCGCTCGAATGTTCACGTGCAAGTATAAGTTTCTAGGCACGGCTACGGCGGGAAGACTCGGTCGGCTTGGCGGTGAAGTCACCGTCGGTACCATACGCATCCGAGTCGTCCATGTCGTCCCGGTAAGCAGCGCTCGAGCTCCGTCGGCTGCTGCCGCTCGGTTTACCCTTCGACTTGGACTTAGACTTAGGAGGTTTGTAAGCCGCCGCTCCGTCGTCACTACTGCCATAGTCGTCTTTGTCGTGGTGTCTGCCAACCAGCATCTCTTCGTCATCGTCGCTCGTGCCGGAACCGTGGCCGGATCGCTTCGCGGACCGTTTGCGCTTCTTGCCGTCGGCCGCAGCGTCTTCGTCATCATCAGCCTGCTTGCGGTGTCGCCTGAGGGACCAGAAGTCCCAGAAGTGTCAGCTGATCGCCTTTCGAAGAAGCTGTGAACTGAGAGGACGTGCCAGTAAAAGAACCCGCCGAGTCCGGCAAGGAGAAGCAGCACGACAACGGCGATCCCGATGTACAGGGCGGTATTTGATGTCCCTCCCTCGGTGGTCGAGTCGCTCGTAGAAGTCGACGAAGTCGCTGCGGCAGAAGCATCGTCCGCAGAACTTGTCCTAGCGTTGCCCAACGAAGGTCAACTTCCAAGCCCATGCACTGCAAACAAAGGTCCGGACTCACGCGGACGCGTCCGAGTCGACTCCCGCCGAGTTTGTAGAGTCTGAAGTTACCGCGGCCGTAGCCGCAGCAGTGGCAGTGTCGGCGGCGGTAGCGTCGGTCGCAGTCAGGAGGTCGAGAGTTGCGCCAGTAGCAGCAGCATCCGTCCCGGTCGGCGGGAGGAGGGTATCTCCAGCCACGTCGCTATGAGGGCGAGCAGATGTAAGAACAGGGAGGAGTGATCACGGGCAACAGAAGCGAAGCGCACCTGGCATCCCAGTCTGGCTGGCCAGTCGGCGTCGGCTCTTCCGCTCCACCTTCCGACGTCGGGGTCGGCGAGGACGTCGTCGCCGGTCCGCGACCGATTCCAAGTGTCATACCGCCCGGTCCGAGCCCGAATCCGAGGCCGAAGGTCTTGCGGTCCTTGGTGTCCTTCTCCGAGTTGGGGTCGTCCATGCCGTGATCATAAATCGGTTCGTACTTGCCTGTGTACTCTTCGCGCGTATCGTCCGCAGGGACGACCCTGGTGACATCACTGACGACCATTTGACCTTCGCTGTCGGTGATGCGGATCTTGATCTTGGTACCAACGGGGACTTGTTCCTCCGTAGAACGCCACTGGACGGAATTGCCCGTCCAACCTTCGTTCTGCGAGACGACCGTATTGTTGAGGATGACCTGTGAGCGACACACAAACAATTAGCAGAGGTTTGGGCGGTAGAGACCTCGTCTCAAAGCCGACCTTGAGAACGTAAGGAGGTGTGCCGCCTTGCCTGTTTGTCGTACTGTCAGTTAGTGAAAATGCCGAAACCGACCCGGTCAGGAATTCCCGTACCACTGGAACTTGATCGCTTCGCCTACCCGAACTCGTTGCTGTGTGATGATGGCGATTCCCGTCTTGCCTGCCATCGCGACGGCCGAGAGCAGCGCAAACAGCACGCCAACGAGGGCAAGCGAAGGCAGACAGCCGCGCATCGTCGGTCGGTTCCGCGTCAGGAGCATCAGAGATTGTCAAGCTACCGACCAAGATGTCGGAGGATATTGAGGGAGATATAGCAAAGGAGAGCGAAGGCCGTCGCTCTTCGGGGTGTCCGCGGAGACAGACGACTGGGTTCGTGCGTCGACTCCTTCGGGCGAGCGCGCTTCTAGCAAGCTAGCAAGCTAGAGCCATCTTGAGAGGGTACTGACAGCCGTCCCACGTATATCAGCGAGTATGACAGCAGACGATATCGCGGTTTGGTGGCCATTTACGTCGGTCGGGAAGAATCAAGAGCGAATCTGGAGCGGCGAGCGTTATTTTATTTACGTGAAGGCGACGGAGGGACCGTAGGACCATCCAGAGAGAGAGAAGAGCGCTCATAGTTCAGTCTCAGATTGATATGAGGGAGTGGTCGCGAGGAAGACTCGCCGACGAAATGTTTGGTGAAATTCTCCCTCATCCGTTACCGCCTGCACCGGGCGTACAGGCTTGCTATGCTATCTGGACCATCTCTACTACCCGTGAGACCCGGCCGGACGTTCTCCTCGGGCTTGCCTCGCCCCGCAGGCCCCTCGACGACGTCCAAAGCCCCACCTCCTCCGGTCCTCGTCGCCGTCGAGGAGCACCCCGTCGCGTCAACCAGCAAGCTACCGCCACCGCCATCTACACCAGCTCGGTCCGAGTACGAGGCGTCGCGTCTGGACTGGGCTGACCTGCTGGCGGAGAAGAGCGAGGTCGACTTGTTGAACGATGAATCCGCGACCTGGCTCCTCGACCGCAGCGCCTTCACGATCGGCGCAAGGACACCAGCCAAGGCTCTTGCGACATCAGGTCATCGACACAGCCTCGCGGTCGGAACCGAGGGGAAGGTTGAGGAGGACTCGCGACCTCTCGCTCAAGACGTTGTGCAACCTTTGCGAGGTACGTCCAAAGCGGCATCTTACCGCATTCGTTCGTGTGCTGACTAACTTCTCTCTCGAGACAATAGACGTCTCTGCCGAGGTCGAAGACGTTCGGCTGGAGAGGGAAGCACTCGCAGACCCGCAAACCCTTCATTCGAACCCTCCTCCGCGCCCGCGATCCGCGACGCCCGACGAGCCACAGTCTGTCCAAACCAAGATAAAGAGCCTTTCGCCGGGTGGTCGGTCGCCATCTCAGCCGGAGCCGGAGAACAACCTCGCCGAGCAAAGGCAGGAGGGAGAGGAGCGAGTGCAGGAAATTGCGAACGAGCCCATGTTCGACGACCCGACGAGTCTCTCACCCCGGAGGCCAACAGAGGTCGATGTCTGCACACAGCAACGCCGAAGTAATTCGCCCCTCCTTCCTCGCCGTCCTCGCCCGTCTCTCGACCCCTTGTCTCGATCGAGTGCTCTTCCTCCGAGCCTCGCATCCGAGCCGTTCATTCAGGCGTTGCAGGAGGTACTTCCACCACCGTCTCCCAAAGACTTGTCGTCGTCTATACCTAATATTACACCCGAACTACCGCCAGCAAGGTCCGACACGGTCCCCGTCGACACTGTCGTGGCTGCATCCGGTGTTCTCCCGTCGCAGAAGGGACACGCGACCGCGCCTGCTGCCGCCGCACCGTTGGTATCACCGCCGACGGAGTCAGATCCTTCTAATCCACCGGGTCTCGATGCTATTGCCCGAGCGAGGCTGCCGCGCGCGTCGCTCGCCGTCACAACTGCTGCCGCCGCCCCGGCTCTCGTCCGACCTGCGCACATCCTCCCCGCCGATCATCCGGCGCATCCTCGCCTTCCACCGTCGACCACGGCACTAGCTCCATCAGCTAGCACGAGGAACAGCATGACGGGTGTTCGTGGGCCCGACGAGGAGGCGAAGAAGAAGGTGCGCGAGGCGAAAGAGGCGAGGGAAAGGAGCGCTCGCGAGCGGAAGGACAGGGCGGAAAAAGCAGCGGCGGTACTTCGAGAGTCCGCAAAGAGGGAGAAATTCCGTGCGGAAGAAGCGGCGCGTGCGGCGGCGGCAGCAACAGCAGCAGTGGCTGTCATGACGCAGAAGGCGGCGGCGACGCGAAAGGAGCAGGCGAAAGTGATGGCGCCGCCACCTTTGCGCGCGAAATCCAGCACCGACCCTACCTCCGCGCTCAAGTCGACGGATGCTCAAGCGGAGGCAGCTCCTGTCGGATTGACGACGCTCACAACCGCACACACTCCTGCTTCCTCGGGCCATTCAAACGGATCGACTCGAGCTGAAGCTGGAGCTGAAGCCGGCACTAAGTCGGCACCATCTATACCACCGCCGATTGTCATCATCGAGGGAGAAGAAAACAGCCAGGACGAGATCTCGCGCCAGCTCGACCCGAACGTGACGCTGCCCGACATGGGCGCCCCGCTCGACTTTGGTCCCGGTACCTCTGCAAGCGGGAACGGTGCGAGTGCGCCAGCTGCGCGCGTGACGAGCACGCCTGCTCATCATCGCAAACGGAAGGAAGGTCATCATGACTCGCAGCTCGAAGGACTCCAGCAGGGAGGCCTCCCAAACCGGGACCAGAAGCGCCCGCGACGCGTTTCTCAATCGGCGCCGCAACAAGCGATGCCACCACTTGTCGACATCGGGGCGTCGTCGCAAAGGACTGACGATAGGGTGCATAGGGCGCAGGGAGGTGTCGCTGTGTCGCGGCTGACGGCGTCGGTTCCAGCAGCTCCGGTGACGGCTTCAGTGACCGAGTCCTCGGCACCAGTTCCCACCAAACGGCGCCGACCGTCACGAGCTGTTCAGCTCGGTCATTCCGCTGCGTCTTCGAACGATGTCTTGCTCGCGCCGATCGAGAGCTCGCGCCCGCACGGAGCGGCGAACGGCGATCCCGGTTTGGGTCGTTCTCGACTCGTCCGCGTCACGCTCGTCGCCCCTGCACCGTTACCGCGTCCTACCGCTCGCGACGACAAAACGACTTCAAGATTTCTGCCGTCTATACCTTCCGAACCTTTGCGGTCTAGCTCGTCTTCTCCAGCAGCGTGCGAGAACGCACGGCCGCAAGCGGTGCCGAGTGCTGGCGAGGTACTCCAGCCTCAACAGGCGGCCAGAGCGCAGCCGAACGCGCGCAGTAGACGTGCGTCGCGCGTCTCTTCTACCGGAGACACTGTCCTGCGCCCCGGCTTCGGGACAAAGGAAATTGGTACAACTCTCCCTGAGCCGGCGCCTGCCGTCTCTGCGGAGAAGCAGCCAATCGCCTCGAGACCGGTCGATGCGACGTCCGCGCCCATTTCTTCTCCACCTTCACCCGTACGCCTTCCTCCTCGCCCCCGACTCAAGCCCGCAGAAATCATCGGCGGCATCACCCTCCCCGCCACCTTCTCCTTCGCCGAGCCAAACGAGGAGTCTGAAGCGGAACGACAGCGCCGCCTCCTGGAAAAGGAACGACGCGAGAAGGTCGCGGAACAGGTCTTTGCCCAGAAGAAGCGCTTGAGGGAAAGTGCTAGTGCTTGGGCGATTCGACCGGACGAGACGGCCAAGGTTAGTTTCCAAGTCCTCTGCGAGGCGAGTTGCGGACCCCACTTTGCTGACGCAATTGGGGTGAGCAGCGCCCGCGCCTCTCGGCACCGTCCGAAACCACTCCTGCGATTGAGACAACGTCAAAGTCGGGTGCCGCCGAAGTCAATCACTGGCAGGCGGACTTTGCCGAGAGCGCACCTCGTTCGCATCGTCCTCCTCGCCGATCTATCGCACATCCTCAGCAGCAGCAGCAACAACCCATCGTCATCGACAAAGAAGCCACGACCGAGACCAGCGATGTGCAGCCGCAGCCGGAGCCGCCACTCGCACTGACGAAGGAGGCTCTCGAGCGTAACGCTCGCAAGGCAGGTCCGCAACCGGATCTGCAACGTCGCGTCTCGCGCTTCTTGGAGGAGATCAGTGAAGCCGAAGAACCACTCGAGGACAGTTCGCTATCGTCGCAAGATGACGAGGCGCAGGTGGCCGAGGCAGCCGGTGCCGTTGCGATTCCTGTCGATCACGCACCAGTTACAGCTGCATCGGAACCCGTCGCCAACGCCCCCGACGCGACTCAAGCTGGCATGCTCGCTCATCGGTCGACGGCAGCAGGTACTCCTGAGCAACAACCTCAAGTTGCTGCCAAGGCGACGGTCACCACCCTGCCCAAAGCTCGTCAGCCGAAGCTCGTCGTCAAGGTCGCAAATCAATCGACGTTGTTACGGCGTGCACGGACCGATGCCGACGACATTGCTCCGAAAGAGCTCAAGAAGCCTCGGCGCGAGCCAGTCGCGGCCGCCGCTTCGGTGGACCCGAAGCCGACTGCCGCCGCCACGACCACCGCCGCCGCTCCTCGGCCCCGCGGGAAGATAAACGGTACAGCGCAGCACAGTGTGGCGGAAGAGCTCGAGAAGCAACTCCAAGCGCGGCTCGAGTGGAGCGAGCGCCAGAAACGGCGCGAAGAGGAAGCGAAGCGGTTCCGGCAACGTCAGCGGGAGGAAGAAGCCGTACGTTCCGCCTCTGCAATCTCCTGCTCGTTGATTGAAGCTCACCGATCTCGTACTGACCCGCGCTCTTTCGCCATCATGCAGGCCCGCGAGCGGGAAAAGCTGGCACAACTCCGTTCTTCACTCAATCAGGCTCGCCGAAAGCCCGCCGCCCAGGGTCCCGCAGGCCCGCGCAAGGTCGGGAGGACCTAGGCCGTGGTTTACTTTGACTCTGTACTTGATTCTACCTCGTGATTTTGCTCTTGACAGAGACGATTTGCTCCGTTGAGGGATTTTCTCATTCGTGTGAGACGGCAGAGCGTTCACGGCCGTGCTGGGCTGGTAAAGGTGTAAAGCGATATCTTTCAGAGCAGATTCCTACCCTGCACAATTGACTTTATTGCTGCTTGGAGTGCCCTGAGGCGCCGTCTCCGTCATCATCTTGCTTTCCTCCTCTTCATCAACCTCATTCGCCCAAGCCATCGACAAGGCGTGCAGAGCTCTCGCGAGGCGTGGAGCGCGGCATGGCCTCGTCTCGACTGAAGCGCAAGATCGAAGTCGCCGATGAAGGGCAGTACGGTAACCTGAACGAGAGTTTCGTCTCGATCGGCACCGCTCTGCCGGCGCTCACCGACCACAAGAAGGACAAGAACGAATTCAAGCCCGTATGGGACCAGGAAGTCTACGATGAGCAGGGCAGGCAAGTCGGCCCACTGTGCAGCTGCCTGTCTCGCCCGTGTACGCGCTCACCTCTCGCTTTGACAGACGTCGGTTCCACGGCGCCTTTACGGGCGGGTTCTCAGCAGGTTACTACAACTCGGTCGGCTCGAAAGAAGGTACGCTTCTACTGTGAGAATGGCGGTAGGTGCGCGGCGGGATCGGTACTGACTCACAACCGCCGGCAGGATGGACTCCGTCGACTTTTAAGTCGTCCCGGTCCAGCCGAGCAACACAGCAGAATCGGTCTGTGGCAGACGCTGCAAAGGAGTTCATGGACGAGGAGGCAAGACTTTCCCTCGTTTCGCTGGCAGCGTGCGACTCGAGCTGACGAGAAGCTCCTCTTTCGCCCGACAGGATCTCGCCGAATTGGCCTCGTCTCGGACTATCGAAACCAGCTCGTCGTACGCCTCTTCCTCTCGGGCGCCACCGCCGCGCAAGGAGCAAGAATACGATCCGCTGCTGGGCCTCTTTGGTGGCATCACGCCGTCCGCAGGAGAAGGTGCCACCAGCCAACCGCAATTCGATCAGACTCTCGCTTCGCTCGTGCAACCTTCGTCCTCGAGGATCGGACTGAAGCTGATGCGCAAGATGGGATGGCGAGAAGGTCAAGGAGTCGGACCGCGTGTCTCGTATGAGCAGCGGAAGCGCCAAGCCGCCGAGATTGGCATCCGACTCGACGGCGAAGATGCGGACGACGCCGACGGAGAGGCGACGAAGCACTACTATGCCCCGCTGGACCGGCCTCTGACACTCATCAAGGGGTCGAGCATCTCGAAGGACAAGGGGTGGGGTCTTGGATACCGTCCAGGGATGGGTCTCAAAGAGACCTTACGCGCCGAAGGCGGCTTCGCCGGATCTTCGAAAGCCAAAACGATGTCCTACGAGCTGGACGACCACGACGTTTACGGCGATTCATCTTCGGCACTCAAGGATCTTAGCGAGAGGCAGAAGCGCACCATCGGAACGATGGACGAGGACGAAGATTCGGGCTTCACGACGATCCGTTCGTCGAGAGACCAGCGGTCTCGGCAGGTATGTTGTATAACACGTTCGAGCCTGGCTTTAGACTGACAAAGGAACGTTCGCAGCCGACGCCGCGCAAGTCCGTGCCGCAAGACGAATTCTCGGACGGGACGAGGGTGCTTCCAGGCTTCGTTTTGCACCGAGAAACGCTTGTGCCCTCAACTAGGTAAATCCCAGCTCTGTTCTCGCCGCG
Source organism: Rhodotorula sp. CC01 (assembly GCA_021654155.1). Classification (NCBI taxonomy): domain Eukaryota; kingdom Fungi; phylum Basidiomycota; class Microbotryomycetes; order Sporidiobolales; family Sporidiobolaceae; genus Rhodotorula; species Rhodotorula sp. CC01. The sequence continues at coordinate 97,810 of JAKEZK010000050.1, forward strand.
AGGCATCTTGAGCTCAAAGTAAACTGACTTGGCGGCACAATTGCAGCTCTCGATTGCCCCCGCCGCCACCGGCAGGCTGGCGACCAGACCCGAGTCGACTTTGGAAGGAGAATCAACCGCCGACGGAGAACGGGAAGGGGAAAGGGCGTCAGTTGGACGCGGAAGATGTGAGTTTCAACTCTGATCCAGCTGCGGGGGGATGACCAGCATGCTGATATCCTTTCTGAACGCAGCGCGGATCGCTCCTCGGCGAGAAGCCTCCCCCTCCCGTACCGAAATCAGTCTTCGATTACCTGTCAGCCAAGAGCCGCGAACGCCTCGCAAACTTGACCGCTCCGACTACGGAACCGCGCAAAGAAGCGGACGGCAACGCTCCCGCCCCACCGAAGCCAGCCTCACCACAGCCCGATGTTCAGCTCTACGTGCCCCCACTCGATCGGCCGACCGCGAACGCCGCCTTGCGCGGCTTCCAGCCTTACTCATCTGCGTCCACCTCCCCGGACCCGATCAAGCAGGCGCGGTATACGCTGTACCTCCAGTACGAAGCCTCGGAGAACGCCTCGACCACGTCGTCTCCGTTCGGCCCGCGTGTCCTCCCAAATGGCAAACTCCAGACGATCGAGGAGCTTAATCGCGAGCTCTACGAGTACTCGCAAGCCGCTCGGGTTTTCAAGCCCGTCTCTGGCATGCTCGGCAATCGATTTCAATCGAGCCAGAGCGGTTCGCTCGATGTGCCCAAGGCCGAACCGGGACTGTACCAGCCTCCACTCAAAGCCGAAGCGACCAAGGCGTCGTCACTCGCCGACAAATACGGCGACGCGACTGCCGGAAACGCGAAACCGCCCGAACCGGAACTCACGCCTGCGCAACAGGCCGCTCGAGCCGGCAACTTTGGCCCTCTCACGCGGACCACCACCGTGTTCCGACCGGCCCGACTCTTGTGCAAACGTTTCGGCGTCCGCGATCCGCACGAAGCGCGAGGCGACGAAGGCGGTAGTGCAGTCGGCGGGAAATGGGGGGAAGCGACTGCGAACGGACGCGACTTTGGCGCGGGACCTGCGCAACCGATCGGGCAGTCGGCAATCGACGAGATGATGCAGAGCAGTGGGTTCCGCCGCTTTCAAGCCGCTTCGAAGGAAGTGGAGGAGGATGCGCCCGAAGTTGCGAAGGGAGTTTTCGAAACCCCGACGACGGGAGATGGTTCATCGACGGCGACTGCATCTTCCCGAGCGAAGAACAAGCCGCCCCCGACACTCGAGACTGTCGGCTACGGTGACGACGAATCGCAAGGTCAAGAGATCGTCGCCGAGCAGCGAGCTCCAGCAGACATTTTCGCAGCAATTTTCGCGGATAGTGACGATGATAGCGATGACGACGATGACGAGCAGGCGCCGTCGACAACCGCTCCCGCTTCTGCTGAATCATCCTCTGCGGCAATGGATGACGACCCTTATGCGCCGAAGCCGGCTGCCCTCGCTTCCACTCACGCAGTCGCCGAAGCCTCGGCAGATGCCGCCGCGTCAAGCAAGGTCTCGCTCGATGACATTTCTTCTTCGGCGTACCGACCATCGTTCGTCTCCGTCCCGTCGAGGTCTTCTGCGGACAAGGACAAGTCATCGCGAAGCAAAAAGAAGTCGTCGTCTTCGAAGAGGAAAGCCGGCGCCCTCAGCTTTGACCTCGACGAAGGCGCCGAAGACGAGAGCGCCATGATCACCTCGAGTAAGAAGCCGAAGAAAGACCAGGGGCGGTCGAAGGATCGCGATCGAGACGACCACAAGAAGCGGAGTCGAGATCCCGTTACGTCCACCGACAGCGAGAAGCGCCGGCGAGTCGAGCCTCGCACAGTCGCCGGCGACGACGAGTGGGAGGAAGCAGCGCCGTCTCTGCATCCTGACGTGCTCAAGGCCCTGCAGCAGCAGAAGAATCATGACCCCGCCCCATCAACCACAAGTTCAACCAGTTCATCGCGAGCCCGACCCAAAGCGGCAGACCTCTACTGAAATGCACAACACGGCCTTCTGGCGCAGAAAATCGCTTGGTCTTACATATACCCTGATTATGTACAGGTGGCCCCCACGGAGTACAAGTGGCCCCCACGGAGAGCAAGTCTACCAGTAAAAGAGCAGCGTGGAGGCCGGAGGACGGGGAAACAAGTATATGCAGTGTATGGCGGTCTAAGGATCCAGGATAAACCCGGTGTTTGCCTTCGTGAAGGGCGATTTCACGGCACCGGCATGATCTGCAGTTCGGCCGCGATCAGACTTTCTCCTCCAAAGCGCAGTCGTTCCTGCTGCACTCACATGAATTGATGATACTCTGAACGGACGCGTAGGTACCGGCGCCGAAGAAGAAGAACCCGGTGATGAGGATCACTGCGTTCGCACATGTGGTCAGCATTATGCAGTCCGCGGTTCGTCTCGCCGGCGTAAACTCACGGATGTTGAGGACGAACTCGGCAATCTGCCTCGGTCCCTTGAGGCAACGACCTTTGTTCATCTGGTACCACGCTGCTGCCCACATGATATATCCAAACCTGAATGTTGGCGAGAACGGGGGGTCAGCATCAGCACAGCACTTTTAAGCCGGTGAGGCCGAATCGCAAAGAACGGCGGGCGCACCAAGAGTCGAAGAGGGAAGAGATGAGCGACAGCATGTCGCTGAAGAAGGGAATTGCCTCTCCGACGATGAAAGAGATAGTCCAGCCGCCGAAGACGATGGCCATCCAGGTCGCCCACCCGAGCACGGTGTGCTCGTGTCGATGCCGGGAGCCCTCGCGGAAGATCTGGAAGAAGATGGCGCGCGAAGTGACGAGCGAGTACAGGATACTGTGGTGTGCAAGATGCAAGAGAGAGAGAGTGGGAAAGACATGTCAGTCACCTTGACCAAGCGGTCATGCGGATCCCCCCTTCAAGAAATGAACAAGACGCACCCGACAATGATGATGGTCGGAAGAACGAAACCCGCAGCGATCTTTCCGATACGCTCGCGCAGACTTCCGTAGGCCGGGGCCGTGGTGAGCTCGATACCGCTGCGTGTGGCAAGAAGTGGCGACAGAGTCAGACTCGGTGCAAATCACATCTCCCAAGCAGGAGCGCTGCAACGCACGTGTAGTGGTAGACGACGGCTCCGGTGATGGTAAACAAGAGCATCTCGGCCGCCATGGAGACAGCGAGCGACTTCGGGAAGTGTTCGGGATGTTCCATGTCGCCAATGAACGAAGGGATGAGGGCGTGCCTGTAAGAGACCCTTGCGAGTCAGCCACGCGGATTTCGGCGCCGAATAAGAGTGAATGAATCGCACCCGATGAAGGTGTAGACGATGTTGAGGAGAGCGTTGACACCCTGAACAAAGGTCGTCCCCGGCGCTGCCCACACGGAATGAGTGATCGTCATCCCCGGCTTGAAGCCTGACGGCTCGCCCTGGGTACCGGTACCGACGAGAACCAAAATGACACAGATGAACCTGCGGCACAGAAAAGGGGGGCGCGGTAAGCGTACAGCTTGTGAGAACGTCTTTTCTGGTTGTTACTCACATGGTCGAACTGGCGAGGAGGCCGACCTTGCTCATGCTGCTAAAGTCGCGCAGGTTCGAGAAGAACCACATGATCAAGGTGATTCCGACGGCCCAGACGATGGTCGACTCGGTTCCGCCGCGAATCGTCTGAATGGCGGTAGCACCAGCGACGCTATGCAGGCCTGCAATCGGGGGAAAAAAAGTCTCGTTAGCCGCGGCTCGAGTCGACTTTCATCCGCTCGGGTTCGCGAACAAACTCACCCATGATGAACCAGTTGTTGAGCGCGAGACCGATGAAGCTGCCCAACCGTGCACGAACGAGTCAGCGGGAGGATGCACGCAGTTGAGAAGGCAGTTTTGAGGCGACAACGCACGCGATGTACCAACCGATGCGGCGACCACCGCAAAGCACTTGTGCAGCATCCGCGATCTGTTTCCGACGCGTCACATGAGCCTGTTGTTCACCAAAACGTCCCCAGGGCTCGGAATTTTTTATTTTTTTTTCCGAACTCACGTCTCGGACTTCGGGGTGCGCCAAACAGAAGCGCCAGAGAACGAGCGAGGTGTAGTAAGTCGAAAGACCGATCAGGACCGTGGAGATGGTCGCTCCAGCATATCCCAAAACTCTGCATGATGGTGGCGGTCAGCATTGTGCGCCACCGTTTGCCAAGTCGAGATCGTGCAGGGAGAACGAATACGGACTGGAAGGAGTACGGAAAGGCGAGGATTGCAAGCACAACACTGTAGGAAGGATAAAGAGTGAGCGATGCATTCGGAAAGTCCTGTAAGGCGAAGGCGCCGGCTTACTATTCAGTCAGCAGGAGTGCCGCCGCTTCCCACCCTGTTTACGCTTCCTCAACAGTCAGCGATCGTTACCCGGGAATCGACGACACTCTATTCCGGCTTCACCACGTACACGAAAGCTGCAGGCAGTCCCCAGGTCAGCATTCCGTGTCCCCATCGGCGATGAAGGGGCAACAGAAAAAAAAAAGGTTCGCTTGCGCCAGCTCGAACGACGAGTGGGCTCAGCCTCGGCCACTCACCTTGCGCTCCTTGATTCCGATTACGGACGACTCTTCGAGCCAGATGACGGGGTCGACATCGCTCGGCTTATTCTCGAGCGTGCGCTTGTTGACCGGAATCCAGTCTCTCGACTTGACCGGCGCAAGCGGGGCCACCGCGCCAGCCGATCGCGTCGAGTGCGTCGAGTGCCGACTGGGTTGTTTCTCAAGGTCGCTCATCGTCGACGGCGCCGGCTGTTGGTACAATTTGGCGAAAGACCGGAAGTTAAAGAGTGCAGAGTATGGCGAGCTCTCCCTGAGCTGGCCAGCTTGCGAATCCGAACGCGGACGGGGACCTCCTTTACCCCGGATTTACACAGCCCAAATCCGCAGTCGTGCCTTGATGCTTGGGATGGCGTGCGAAAGGTCAAAGATGCTTACAGCTGTGCCGCGGTCCGCGTCTCTCCCTCGCGTGTCTATTCTCAGGATTCAAACTCTTGGGGCTTGGCTCATGCAGCAGCCAATCCAAGCTGGCGCCACCCTGCGCTTTCCATGCTCAAGATTCGATTCGAGCTCGGCATTGACCTTGGGACGTCAGCTTGTCGCCCTCTCGAGACCTGGCTACGCTGCGGACTGTGCATAGGCCTTCAAGTCTCGACAACTCTTCTCATCGAGTATGCAAACACCTGAAGTCGCTGCTGCTGCCGGACTTGCAGCCGCTCGCAAGCTCGAATGACGTTTGGGCGCGTGTGGAGAGTACTTGGGTGATTATACCGAAGCGACCGGCAGTAATCGCCTTATATTACACGTGACGTGTGTCTACACACGAGCGGAAATGCAGGTGCCGGCCGGCCACGCGACGGCCACGGGTCCGTCCAAAAACGATTAAATCATGACGGCAGCATCGGAAGGCCGGGGACTCGCACGATGAAATATCGTCTGCAGCTGGCATGCATGATTTTTCATGCAGCGGCCTGCACGATGTAATTCAGCTAGCTCGGCGTCAGAGTGCATACACATCCTGTCTGGCGCGCCGGTTTCACGCTCAGCATGCACCCCGGAAACGAAAATTCCTAGCTTTCGCGGGTGCGGTAGATAATTGAAGACACTGCAGTGGAATGTTCGACCTGTGCGCGCCGGAAAGTAACTATTGCGGGCAGACCGAACTAGTTCAGATGAAAGCATGTACTCCGTCGCGTGTTAGTGTATCCTTTACGGCACCCAGGCGGCGCGTTCCGACGGCGACTGCATGCTGAGTGGCGTAGACAGCTGCGCCACCAGTAGCGGCACTGCCCTTTAACCGTGTGTGTGTGTGCAGAAGAGTATGACTAACGCTGGTCAAGGATCTGTCGAAAGAGGAGAGAAGCTCAGCAGCAAGAACGGTGAGCAAAACGAAGAGGAAGAGCCTTGCGCGCGAGTTAACAGCGGTGACCGCACGGCGGTAACCGTCCGGATAGTAGCCAAGTGCAGCATATGTACACGTTTTACATGGACGGCGTGGCAGCCTTTTCGACGAGGGAAACGGGCGCCGTGCCCTTTTTTCGTCTCTCCGCCGGCAGCAAGACAAGCGTTACCAGGCTGCCCTCGCGAATCAGCGCACGCAAAACCGCTCGAAGTGTCGGAAGCGTCTCTTGAAGTTGAACCAGTTGGCTTAGCAGTGCACCGCTTCGGCGCGCGGGTAAATGCGGCGAAGGATGGATCAGATCGAGTCGAGTCGAGGAGTCGGAGGCGGCGGGCGAGAGCTTCTCTTCGGGGCTGGAAAGTCGTAGCTGCGATCGCTAGGAGCTGTGATCCTATGTGAGTCTCATGGTGCAGCGGGCGTATAGGTCGTGAGAACGCGTAGCGTAGAGGGGGGCCCTCTCGCTCGCTCTCATCAGTCGCCGACGAGGGATTTTGGTCTCTCCACGAGTCGTCACCATGGCCAAGGCAAAGTCCAGGTGAGTAGTCGTACTTCCGCAGTCAGTACCGAGCTTCAAAGTAACTGACCGTGGTTGCCCCTGCAGATTGGTCGTCGTCCGACTCCTGTCGACGTGAGCACCGCCTTCCGTCCCCATGCTGTAGCCGAGACCTCCGCGAACGGGCGACGGTGTCGGTGGCTACTGTACGGAGTTCTGAAGCTGACGGCGCTCGAGCATTTGCGCTACCCGCAGAGTCGGCACCGGGTTCGCCTACATCGCCCGACGACCACGGACGGCCGAGAAGAAGCTCGCGTTCATGAAGGTACGCCCGCGAGCCTCGCAAACGGCGTGTCGTGCAGCATACTCACAAGACTGACTTTCGTATCCCCCTCATCAGTTCGACCCGAAGGGTCAGTGGGCATCGCCTCCCTTCGCGAACTCTTCTCGCGGGCAACTAGCTGACTCTTGTTTCCCTTGCTGATACAGCCGGCCGTCACGTCCTCTTTACCGAGGCAAAGCTCAAGGGCAGCTCGTAATCGCGCGCGTCGCATCAGACTCGGCAGGGTCACTCTGCCATGGGTAGGCATTGGCACTGTATTCTGTATCATTCACCGCAGTCTTTCACCATCTGGACCCACTCGAGAGTCGGTACAGCTGGGTATCGGCGGTACCATACGATCGGCCTCGGTCTCGGAAGAAAGCCTTTATCTCGCGCTCCGAATTACGACGAGAGCCCCTCTCGCCTCACCGACTCACATCCCTCGCGGGGAGCGCGACAGAGAAATGCAAAGTAGACGGGCACGGGTGGCACAGGTACAGATACGGTATAGGCAGGAGAGCGTACGCAGGAAGTGCGAGCCGTGCCGTGAGACGCGAAGGCCTCTCCTGAAAGGCGAGTCGAATCCTCTTATGCGTAGTCTTGCGCGACGACTCGCGAGATGATGAGGTTCTGGATCTGGGTAGTACCTGCAGCATTAGAGACGTAGTCAGTCTCGACGATTCAAGCAAGCGCATACGCACAGCAGGCCTGGAGAGGACCCGAAAGCGCCTTCACCCAGAAACAACAGAGACCTGCATCGTTCCCAAGCTCACCTTCGTAAAGCTGGTAGATCTTAGAGTCCCTGTGTGTAATTCGAGGATATAGTTAGACGGGGGTTTCCTTTTCTCCCGCCGAAGGGGGTCTTTCGAAGGAGACCGAGCCCAGCGTAGCGAACTTACCGGAAGAGCTTCTCTGCAGGGTACTCAGTGTTGTATCCCTGCGCATTCGCAAACACCCAACGAAACATCAGCCTTCAAACCCTCAAGAAAACCCGGCCAGAGTACTCTGTTGATCGAAACATCGATTCAAACTCCCAAGTCCGACTCACCGCGCCACCAAAGATCTGTACACACTTGTCGGCGTTCGAGACGGCAATCTGAGAAGCGTAAGCCTTGGCGATCGAAGCGAGGTAGGTCGTCCGCGGGTCGCTGTGGTCCTTGGCGAGGGATGCCCGCCACACCGCGTTCCTAAACGCAAGGGAGAACATGTGTCAATCAAAGCCCCGCGCCAAGCATAGTCTTGAGCGCGAGGGGACACCTCCTTACCTCGAGCACTCGACTCCGATGGCCATCTCGGCGAGCATGGTCCCGATCGCCTGGTGGTTAATGATCGGAACGCCAAAAGTCTTGCCTGGTGTCACCACGCTCGTGGCTCTCGTCAGCTACCACGGATCAGATCAAAGAAGAGAAGCGAAGGAGAGGGGGACGTACGGTCGTGAGCGTACTTGGCCGCCTCGGCCAAGGCACGCTGCGCGAGGCCGACGGCGCCGGACGCGACGAGCGGGCGGGTGATGTCGAACGCGCCCATGGCGATCTAAAGCACAGAAAGAAAAAGAGTCTGTTTTGTCAGAGCCGCGCGCGGTGACAGCAGAAACATGCTTGGAGGTGGACCGGCGATCCAGCCAAGCTCGCCGGAGAATCATCTGCTGAGCAGCACTGACCTTGAAACCGTCTCCCTCCTTGCCGAGCAAGTTCTCCTTCGGTACGACGACATTGTCTGCAGTTGCGACGGTCAGCTGAAGAGTCCCCTCTGAGAGACTTGACCGAATGGAGCCAGGTGGCTAGAGCTCGGAGAAGGCGTTTCTTTGGAACCCACCAAAGTTGATGATGCGCGTGTCGGAACAACGCTGACCCATGTTGATCAACTTGCTCTCGACCCTGTGAGCATCCACAACAAGTTGAGCATCAGCGCTGGACCTTCCGGAGAAAGGCACTCAAAGGCCCGGGAGAATGAACGGGGTCGCGCGAGAGCTCACGAGATGCCCGGCGTGTCGGCATCGACGATGAAGCCCGACAGAGCACGCGACGGCTTGCCCTCGGGGTCGGTTTTGGCGAGGACAAAGTACCACTGCGGGACGAATGAGTGTGTGTATCAGGTCAGTGGTTCAGAACGAAACAGGGTTTGAAGCGCAATGGAGGGCTCACGTTGGCAACCCTGTAAGCCGGGTGATTGGGAGGGAGCAGATGCTCAGCCAACATCAGATCTCTGCAGAAGCCAAGCCATGCAGCGGAACTCATCCGGAGGGGAGGAGGGACTCACGCTCCGTTGGTGATCCAGCACTTGCTCCCGTTCAGGACATACTTGTCCCCTTCCTTTGTCGCCCGAGTCTTGATACTCGCAACATCACTTCCGGCACCAGGCTCCGAGACGCCTGCTCATAAGAACGCACACATACGCCGAAAGAGCCGAGAGTCGGGCGGGAGGGAGTCAGCGATGGATTGCGGCTTTTGTCGGAAAAAGCACAAATACACGGCCATTGCCGCGCCGATCTGGGGTTCTTCTCGGAGCGCGGAAGAGTAGCTTTAAGACTCACCGTACGCGCACATGAGCGGTTCTTCCGTCAGCCGTCCGAGGTACTTGCGCTTCTGAGCGTCGTTGCCGGCGAGGATCACGGGTGCAGAGGCCAGTCCGTTCGCTTCGATGGCTGCCGTCCCGGACGCGTATTCGTACGAGGGTACGTCAGTACAGATACGGATGAAGTTGGAAGTGGTATCAGGAAGCAGCGGGACAAACCTGTCTGGATGCCGGAGCAGCCGTACGCGAGTTCCTCGGACACGATCGAAGACGACATGACCGACAGTCCCGCTCCTCCGTACTGTGTGCATTCGCCCCAAGCTTCACTAAGCATTCATTCCACTGAGGGCGTGTACGGCCTCGCAGAAATGGTTTGCGATCATAAGGACGGGCGATGGCTCACCTCTTCCGGGACGTGAACGTTGACGAGACCTTCGGCGTGCGCCTTCTTGATCACCTCCCACGGGTACTGTATTTTGAGTGCCCACGTTAGTCACATCGGTAGATCAGATGGGCACCGGCTGGCGTGGAACGCGGCGATCTGGCCAAGACGAGACGGGAGGATCGCACCTCCATGGATCGGTCATACTTTGCCGCGACCGGGATGATCTCGTTCGCCTACGGGGGGCATCCCTCATCAGCTATGATCTGTTGTTCCTCTGTCTCTCCCCCAAGACAACAACCCACGCACGGTAAAGTTGCGAGTGAGTTCGCGGATCCCGGCCTGTTCCTCGGTCAACTCGAACGAAGGCCCGCCTACTTCGGCGGCAGAGGCATAACCGCGCGCCTGCGCCGGGAGGGTGCGGAGAGACTGGCGAGTAGACGAACGAGTGGCGAGGCGGGCAAACATCCTGAGGCTTGGGGTGTTCGGTGAGCAGAGTGGTTGGAGCGAGAGTCGGGCAGCCAAGTGTCAGCTGAAAAGAGTAGCGCGTCGCGGGTCTGAGATTGTCGAGTACGGCGGGTGTAAAGCAAGGACGTCTTTCGCGAGGGGTGTGCTTGTCAGTTGAGAACAGAGAGGTCGGGCAACAGCTTGAAAGCCAGATGCGGACAGCACGCGCTCGAACGGCTCGTGAGAGGTCGGCGGCCGGCGACTTGGACGTGTCCGAGACCGACGCAGGAAGAGAGACGGTGACGTGGCATTCAATTTCCGACCTCACGCGAAAAATTGCGCTCTACTTCTTGAATCTGAGAAGCCTTATCTGCGGCTATACTGTCAGAAGACTTTTCCGTGCTACAACCAGACCCGCCCGTTCGCTCGAGCGCGAGTCGCCACTGGGAGTCTCGATTTCAGACTCTGCTCTGCAATGATGCCCAAGTCCGCGCTCGCCGTGCACTTGGATTCGCCAGAACAGGCATGTGCAATAACATGACATCGCAGGACTCCACCCAGCAAGAGAAGCTTTCGTCCCGCGGCTGTAGAGAAAGAGAGAGGGAAGATGCCGTTGCGAGGGATCGACACTCACGAAAATGGTGTTTTCGCGAGACACCCCAGTTTCGTGTGACAGCCGATGACCCTGCGAGCACTGGCGCACGAAGTGGTTTCACAGTCGTAAGGAATGCGGAAGCCGCAACGGATGTGAGAGACCACGTCGAGAGAGCGAGAGATGGAACAAGCCGTCGAAACGTCGGATGAGCATCACGCGGGTCCCGGAAGATGGCGGCCCCAGTCTCAGCGTGGTCCTCTCTTGCAGTATCTCCCGATGAGCTACCGGGCGTGCACCAGGAATAGGCACTGGCGACGGCGACGCGAGGGGGGAGGGGCGACCCCGCAGGAGCCTCGCTGGACAACACCGCAGCACCGTTCCAGCAGCAGAGCAAAACGTAGCAAGTGCATAGTCGTCGGTCGTGCGTGACCAGCCGAGAGCTGGGGGCGGTCGGCGTGATGCCGAGGGGAGAGCTGGGAGGACGCGAGAGGTGCAGCGGCCCGAGCGAGTCTGCCTTCGTCAGACTCGGCGTAATCTATAGCTATAGGCGTCGGTGGTATAGAGTCTGATCTGCGGGATAGAGCCGTAAGTGGAAGCGGGCGTTGTGACGTCGAACGCGCCGAAGCAACCACTCGAGAGGTCGACGCCCCTTGAGTCTCGCCGCGCTCCTCGACTCGAGTGCTGGGTGGCCTCGGACTCGGCGCGTGTGCCAGTTCCTCTTGTCTGACGCGGCCTCTCAATGGCGCCCCCGCCGCCCGGCTCGCGGCAACAGCAGGCGTACGACGAGCTGTTCCGTCGACCGCAACCGCAACCGCAACCGCAACCGCAACCCGCCGCTCACACGCACCGCCCGAGCCCACAGCCGCGTCCGAGTGGAGCGCACGGGGCCCAGCACGCGAGTGCGAGTCAGTATGTTTACCCGCAGCAGCAGCAGCAGGCGCAGAGACTGGGGCCGCACCCCGCCCCGTACGCCCAGTTTGGCCAGCTGCCGTCGTCGTCCTCTCCGCAACCGTCGCTGCCGCCAGGGCACTCGCACCACCACGCCCCTTACGGCGGCTACCAGCAGCAGCAGCAGCATCGAGCAGAACCGGGCGGGCAGCATGCTCACCACCATCAGCAGCAGCACGCGTCGACTCGCGCGGGGCAGTACCTGACCCAGGCAGCTGGCACCGTGCCGCACCGCGGACACACGATCGCAAACCCGGGAGGAGGGCAGTATGCCACCCTCCCGCATGACAGGAATCCTTACGCTGCCGCCACGCAACCCTCGACCGGGCCTGCGCACGCCAGCTTGTCCTACTCGAGGTCGACCGGAGCGACGCCGGTCGCTTATGCCGCCGCCCCCGCGTACCCTCAGCAGCAATCGACTGGCAGCAGCGCACCTTACTCGAGCGCACAAGCCTACCAAAAGCAACATGCGCACCCGTACCCGCCTTCGATACCGAGCTCGCCCGCGCCGAGCTACCACAGCCAGCAATCAACGTCGGCGGCGGCGGCGGCGCAGCCAAACTGGTCGTCCGGGCACTACCCTCACGATCACCACGAAGTACACGGCGGCAAACTCTCTCTCAGCCCCGATCTGTCGCGGCGTCCCAACTCGGGCTCGTCGACCACCGCCGGCGGCGGCTTGTCTGCCCGTCCCGGCTACGCCCCGACGCTGTCGTCCGGTCCGCCGTCCGCCTCGACTTCGGCTTCCCTCTTTTCCCGCACCTCGACCTCGTCCATGTCTTCCCTCCTCCCGTACGCGTCCAACAACCCCGACGACCCCTCGGCGCCGTCGTCTTCCTCCGGCGTGTCGTCCCTCGACGTCTCGCCGAACCCGCCAACCGTCCCGCTCCCGGCTCCTTCTCAGAGACCTCCTTCTGGCGCTTCGAGCATGTACAGCGTCGGCAGCGGCAGTAGTAGCAATACAGGAGGGAGTGGAGGAGGTCGCGGAGGAGGCGGAGCGGGAGGGGCAGCTTCTTACGGTCAGCCGCCACGGTTACCCGAGATTAACCCGACCGCGCACGACGACTTTTTCGGAGACTACTACCAGCCCCTGCCGGCAGAGGACGGCGTCACTCCGACCGCTGCCAACGGCGACGGCACGAGTTACTGGACTGCCAAGCGGATGTCGAGCGGAGGGGCGAGCATCGCGAGCGTCGGAGCGAGGTCGGTCACGCCGACCATTTCGTCGGCGAAACCAGCCAGCAAGCGGTACTCGCCGGCGATGAGGGCCGAAGATGTCGAGGGTTACACTCCGACAGCTGCATATGGTGAGTTTGAATCCCCCTCCACCCTAGCGGTGCCACGATCAAGATGATGCTGACTTCACTGACACAAAGACTACAACTCTCCAGGGAGCTTTGATCGATCGCGACGAAGCTCGGCAGACAGCGACATCCGTTCGCTGTATCAGCCAGCTCTGCCAGGCAGCGGTGGCGCTCTCGGCTACGAGCCTCGATCCCCGGCTTTGTCGAGCCTGAACCGCTCGTCGTCGTCGCTCGCGTACCCGTACGGGTCCGGCAGCACACCCTTTGCCGCTTCATCGACGCCGGCTCTGCATCCTCGGACTTCGAGCGAGTCGTTCCGCATGATGATGCCGACGCCGACAGGAGGCAAAGGTCCGCCGTCGTCGTCGGCGTCGTCGTCGACATATGCAGACGCGCGAGCTTTATCGTTCACTTCGATGGATCGACCGGATCCGCACGGGCTCGGACTCGCGATGGGTCGGAGTCCTTACGGGGCAGGTGGGACTGGCCACCACGGGAATGGACACGAAGCGTTATTGTCGGGCTCGACAAACGCGTTTTCGATGTCGCACCCTTCGTTGCCGTCATCGGTGCGACCTCCGTCGTACGGGTCCGGGCACGCCCCAGGTCCGTCGTCCGCGTTGGTTCCGGTCGCTCGCAAAACGCCCGTCGTCTACCCTGCGCTCTTGTCCCGCGTCGCGGCCGCCTTCCGGGATCACATCGCCCTCTCTGAACGAGTCAAGGACGGCCTCGTCTACCAAGACGCGTTCGACGGCCGAGACGCAGTCGACAAGATCGCCTACATCATCAAGACTTCGGATCGGAACCTCGCCCTCCTGCTCGGTCGCGCGCTCGACGCGCAAAAGTTCTTCCACGACGTGACGTACGATCACCGATTGCGCGACTCGCCGAACGAGATTTACCAGTTCAAAGAGCGACTCGCCTCGGCCGGGGCCAACTTTACCCTCCCGGCGGACCAACTCTTGCCCGCGCATGAACAACACCTGGTGGCGCAACACCCGCACGCACCCAATTCGGCAGCGGCGCTCGCGCAGGCCGCGGGCGAAGCTGCGGGCAAGCGACCCACGTCGTCATCCACGACGAACCCGGCAGCAGCTGGTGCCGCCAACTCGGCGGCCGAAGACGAGTTTGAACTCCCGACCGGAGTCTTTACCCTCTTGACGGACTGTTATTCGCCGACGTGCACGCGCGAGAGGCTGTGTTACTCGATCGCCTGTCCGAGGAGGTTGGAACAGCAGGCTCGGCTCAACTTGAAGCGGGAGGGGTTGTCCGGCGGACTCGAGGACGTCAAGGGCTTGAAGCGGAGCGACTCGATCGACAGCTTGATCCTGCGGGTGCGATTTCTTCTCTCTCTCTCTGTCTTACGAAAACACGGCGGCAGAAGCGACAGGGCAAGACTGACCGGGGGTTTTCTCGCGTCTTCCTTTTTCTCCTGGGCACGCAGGAACCGGGCTCACTCTGGATCCATTCGGTCCCGCAAGAGGTGATCGATTCGACTCCGGACTTGGAGAAGAAGCGACAAGAAGCGATCAACGAGGTGTTTTACACCGAGCGAGACTTTGTCCGAGATCTCGAGTACCTGCGGGATGTAAGTTCCGTTTGTGTCCGGTCTCTCCACGCGTCAGGGCGATCCTGCACTGACATTCCGCTCGCCCGCTCTTCCGCAGTTCTGGATCAAGCCCCTGCGGACGCAAAACATCATCCCCGAAGCCCGAAGAGAAGACTTTGTCACCCAAGTCTTCTGGAACGTCCTCGAGGTGTATGCGGTCAATGTCCGACTCTGCGAGCTCCTCAACAAGCGACAGAAGCAGGCCCATGTCGTCGACCATATCGGCGACATCTTCCTCGACCTCGTGCCGCACTTTGGCCCGTACGTCAAGTACGGTGCGCACCAGCTGTACGGCAAGTACGAGTTCGAGAAGGAGAAGGGAAGCAACCCTGCTTTCGCCAAGTTTGTCGACGTGAGTTGCGATTTGAGAAAAGCGAGTTTCCCCTGGAGCGCCGCGGCTCACCCTTGAGTTTCTCACGTCGGTAGGAAACTGAACGACTGCCCGAATCACGAAAACTCGAGCTGAACGGCTACCTGACCAAGCCGACGACCCGACTCGCTCGATACCCTCTGCTGCTCGACGCCTGCTTGAAGCACACCTCCGACGACAACCCGGACAAGATCGCCCTGCCGAAGGTCATCAAGCTCGTTCGCGAGTTCCTTGCGCGGGTCAACGTCGAGACTGGCAAGAGCGAGAACCGGTTCAACCTCGCCCAGCTCGACCAACAGCTCGTCTTCAAGAACGGCGAAGCAGTCGTGCGTGTGTGCACAGTCCTTTGGGAGCGAGACCAGCCGAACTGACCGGCGAGAAACTGGTCTCTGCAGGACCTCCGATTGCGTGACGAGGAGAGGGAGCTCATCTTCAAGGGCCCGCTGAAGAAGCGAGGGGGAACGCAAAGCGAGAGTGCCGAGCTCCAAGTCTTCCTGTTTGACCATGCTATCCTCATGGTCAAGCAGAAGAGCAAGAACGAGCAATACAAGGTTTACCGCAAGGTAAGCTGGCTTTCCTTGAGCGAATGACAGAGGGTCACGCACGACAGCTGACGCTGTCCCACGGGCGCAGCCTATCCCGCTCGAGCTTCTGGTGGTTGCCTCGATCGACGATGCAGCCAGCGCCCGAGGAGGGGTCGTGCGACCAAAGTCATTGATGGCACGCGGCAGTTCCAAGTCCTCGACCACGACGTCGTCGAATCAGCCTCCGCCTGGCGCGGACAAGAACAAACAAGGCTTCGCGCTGACGTTCATCCACCTCGGACGAAGGGGGTACCAACTCACGCTGTGGGCGAGCACGTGGACGACGCGGAAAAAGTGGCTCGACAAGATCGAGGAGCGCCAGCACGAACTGCGCGAACGGAGCCTCGTGTTTGAGACGCTGCCCCTCAGCGCCGGGTACTTTGTCGGCACGAACCGACTTACTTGCGCTGCGCCTTTCGGTGAGTCGCCGCTCTCGTCAGTATATGCTCGCCAAATTTCTCATTGCGTGACCTTCTTTGCAGACAACGGCAACCGCGTTGTGTACGGCACCGAGAATGGCGTCTACCTCGCCGACCTTCGCGAGAAGAACAAGGTTCCTGTCAAGGTCATCTCGGCGCCGAGTGTCACTCAGCTCGACGTCCTTGAAGAGCAGGGTATCCTGATTGTCCTCGCTGGTACGCTGTCCATCCCGCCTGTGGCTGCGGGTCGACGGGCACTGATGCGACTCCGCGTCTTTGCAGACAAGGCCGTCCAGACCTTTTTCATCGACCACCTCGACCCGGGAGACGCGATCGGCGCCGCCAAGCGCGCGCGCAAGATTTCTGCCAACGCGACCTTTTTCAAGGCGGGCCAATGCCTCGGCCGGACGCTGGTCTGCGTCGTCAAGTCGGGCAACGTCTCGAGTACCATCAAAACGCTCGAGCCGATCGATCAGGCGCGCGGCAAGAAGCAGCCGACGATTCGCAAGTTCTTGCAGGGCAGCAACGAAAGCCTACGGGTGTTCAAGGTGCGACCGACTGGTCCCCTTTCGGCTTTGTCGGCTAAGTGCTTGGTGGGTACACGGTGGCTGACTTCGATCACGCGTTTCGTCTCGCACCGACAGGAATTCTACATCCCAACTGAGTCGTCGTCGGTCCACTTTCTCAAATCAAAGCTCTGCGTCGGCTGCACCAAGGGTTTCGAGATCGTCGACCTCGAGACGCTCGACACGCAAGGGTTGCTCGACCCCGCCGATTCGAGTCTCGACTTTGTGCAGAAGCGTGAGACGGCCAAGCCGATCGCCATCTACCGCATCGACGGAGAGTTCCTGTTGTGCTACGATGGTGAGTCTCAACCTGCCTCTCCCCTAGCGGCCGTGGTGACCGCTAGCTGACGATCCAACTTCGTTCTCCCGCACCTCGCAGAATTTGCATTCTACGTCAATAAGAATGGCTGGCGAGCAAAGGGGAATTGGATCATCCAGTGGGAAGGCTTCCCGACTGCATTCGGTGCGCCATCCCCGTTTTCCAGTCTTTCTGCCGATGCGTCGTCCGTCTGACCCTTTGCTTGCCCTCCTCTCCCCCGTCAGCCCTACACTACCCTTATGTGCTCGCGTTCGAGCCGACCTTTATCGAAGTCCGGCACGTCGAGTCGGGCGCGCTCATGCAGATCATCCCCGGCAACAACATCCGGTGTCTCTTTGCCGACTCGCGGTACTCGGCCGCGGCTCCGACCCCCGCTTCGTACTACCATCAGCAGCAACAGCGGTACGGCTCTCCGTACGGTCAGCGGATGCCGCCCCCGCCGCCTCCTCCGCCGACGAGGGGAGGGATCGTGGTCTCGGACGGCGACCGCGCCTTCTCGCTCGTCTTTAACGCTCCTTTCGACATGTAAACGACGCCTTTGTGATGACCGCAGTCTTTCTCACCCCTTCGATATTCGCCTCTCTATATTCCCTCTGTTCTTTCCGCGGCCGCGTGCCGGCCGCATTCATTTTAAGCCCTTGCGTTTCGACTCTGTCCCTCCGTACATGAATCGTCTTCCCTGTCCATTCTACTCGCATCGTTTGCATCTAGCTCGTTACTACCTTATGCGGGCGGCGGACGTGAGAGAGAGAGAGAGACCGAACGTTGACGTCGACGTCGGCTGAATCTCGCTCTTCCCTCAAGTCGCTCGTCGCCGAGGATGAGCGGGCTGCTGCAGCTGATCCGACAGCGTGAGTGATCTCGCTGGAGGCTCTGGACCACTCGTCGTCCCGCTGACTCGTTGTCTTTTGCACTCGCGTCTCTTGCCGCCGCCGCCGCCCCGCCTCGGCTCACCTGAACCACGCCGACATCGCCTCGCTGCTGGGCAGGCTATATTGATACGCTGAGATCGGTCCCATCAAGATGGAAAGTCCTCATCGTCGACCAGTACACGCAGGCGATGCTGCACTCGGTCTTGTCGACGTATGAAGTCCTTGAAGAAGGGGTCCAGCGTGCGTCACCCTGGTTGGGTCCGGTCGAGCAGCAGAGATTGGACGGGCTGAACTAGATCCTATGCTGCATGTACGCAGAGGTCGACTTGATCACGAACCACCGGCAGCCGCAACCGCGCCTCGCGGCAGTCTACCTCTTGATGCCGACCTCGCTCAACGTCGACCTTATCCTCCGCGACTATGCTCCTTCTGCCCAGCCTGAACCGACAGGCAAGAGCTCAAAGAAGCAAGTGACTTCGCAGGTTCCGCAGGAACCGCCGAAATATGCAGCCGCCTACGTCAATTTCATGGAAGGTGAGGCCTTCTTCTCTAGCCCGGTTGCGCAAAAGTCAGGTCCAGAGACTCATCTCGCCCGTTCCTGCAGGCATCAACGATGCCCTCGTCGGGAGATTGACGGACGGCCTGCCGGAGAACTACTTGCAGGGCCTGAAGGAACTCTACATCAACTTCCACGGTCGGTCTCCTTCCCCTTTCCCGCTGCTGGACGCTTCCCCACGTTGCTGCATATGCTCATGGAAAACCGCGTTCGCAGCTCTCGAGCCGCGACTTTTCACGACTCGCTCACCCCGCTCCTTCTTCACGCTCTACGCTCCGCCGGACGGACCGCCCGAGCAAGCAGTGGCGAGATGGGAGGACGACATTGGCTGGACCGCCCGCTCCGTAAGTCGATACACTTGCTCGGCAGGGGCTCCTCTCTCTCTGACTTGAGCGGCGTGGACTGACCGAGTCACGTCGCCCGCGAAAAAAGATCGTCAACGCCCTCGCGACTCTGGGCGAGTACCCCTTGATCCGCTACTACAACCCGCCTTCTTCCTTCCATGCGCCTTTGGGACCCGGCCTGGCGGTCGGAGAGCCGATCGGTAAACGGCTAGCGGAGCGAGTACAGGCAGAAATCGACGCCTATGCGCGGGATAACAGCAACTTTCCGGTGCGTGTAACGAATGAACCTCGCGCAACGGTGGCCTGGACCGCGTCGATGTAGACCGCGAGTCGGCTGATTTACCTTATGTTGGAATATGCGCGCACACAGCCCGTCACGGACCCACCGCGGCCTCGCGGCGTCTTGCTCATTACGGACCGCTCGATGGACCTGAATGCTCCTTTCTTGCACGAATTCACTTACCAAGCCATGTGCCACGACCTGTTGCCGATCGAAGAGGGCCAACGTTATCGGTATGCCGCCCTGTTGCGTCGCCGTTCCTCCGCCACGATCACTGACCGGAGTACGGACTTTGCAGGCATACGTTTATCAACGAGCAAGGGCAGGAGGAAGAAAAGGAAGCCGTCTTGTCCGACGAGGACAAGGTCTGGGTCGAAGTCCGGCATATGCACATGAAGGACGCGTTGGACAAGCTCATTGCCGATTTCAAGGCTTATGCGGGCGAACACGGCGGCACTTTCGGCGGAGCGTGAGTTCTTCTTCTTACTCCCCTTCTGCTCGTTCACTACGTTTGGTCCCCAAGATCCCCAAGATCTGACCGGACGAGCTCCGAAACACTGCAGAGGGACGAGCATCAACGATATGAAGGACATGCTCGCGAGCTTGCCTCAGATGCGCGAGGTCAAGGAAAAGGTGAGGCGAACGCCGTTGATCAACGAAAGAGAGGCCTTTTCTGATCTGCTATGATTCTGACCTTTACCCTCTGCCCGATCGATGATACTTGCGCAGCTCTCGCTTCACTTGACGATGGCAGAGAAATGCATGGCGCTCTTCGACAAGAAGAAGCTTCCGGCCACGGCGAATGTGGAGCAGGTGAGAGTCACTCGTCTACCGCCCCCTGTCAGGCGCGTTTGTTGACGCGTGGGATGGGTACAGTGCTGTGCGACGGGTGTCACTCCCGAGGGCAAGTCGCCAAAGACTCTTGTAGAGGAAATGGTGCCTCTCCTCGATGACCGATCCGTCAGGTGAGCACGATGTCGCTCAGATCCGTCGGCCTCCTTGCCTCCTTGTGCTAATCCCGATATATGCTCACAGCGCGGTCGACAAAGTTCGCATCATCGCACTCTACATCATGCACCGGGACGGTGTACCCGAAGGAGACAAGAAGCGACTGTATCAGCATGCTCGGCTCGCACTGCACGAGATGGACGCGATCGACAACCTGGGGTACCTCGGCGTCAACGTCAACAAGGTCGGTTGACTAGCATCGCAAGTTCCACGATTGCCAGAACGAGCTGAAGCGTCCCCGTTGTATCCACGCAGGATTCGGGCCGGAAGCGAAAACCGCTCTTCAAACAGCGGGAAGAGGAGGACGCGTACGACATCTCGCGATATCAACCCGCCCTGCGCTTCATGCTCGAGGTAAGCCGCCCGCTGCATCTTTTCGTACCCTTCCGAACTGGCTAATCGCGCTCTCTCGCCTTCCCGCCAGGAACACTTCAAGGGCTCGCTCGACGAGTCCACGTTTCCTTACGTCCGCGATGCGCCCGTCAGCGCTTCTCGATCTTCTGCCGCCGCGGGCGCCGCGATTCCAACTACGGGCTCCCTGCGCAGTGCGCGACCCCAGTGGACGGCGAACCGGGCCAAACGAGTCGTCGACGCACCCCGGCAACGCGTCCTCGTCTTTGTGGCCGGCGGGGCAACCTATTCCGAAGTCCGGACGGTGTACAAGGTCTCGGAAGCAGCGAACAAGGACGTCTACCTCGGGACTTCGCACCTCGTCACGCCGCAAAAGTTTGTCGGCGACCTGGCGAACCTCGTCCGCGGCGGCGGAGGCGGCGGTTCGGCTCACACCCGCCAAGGATTCCAGCCGCTCGTCAAGTCGGGGAAGGCGCTTCCGCCACGACGACCCGGAATGCCCCAGCAAGCGATTGACCAGCGGTATCCCCAGCAAGTCCAACTGCCTCCGAGCGCTGTCGCCGCGCCTTCCCAGCAACAACGAGTGTCGGAATCACGGCGGCCGTCCTCGCTCGTCTCGAGTCTCAAGGGGAGTGGTAGCAACAGCGGCGGCGGCGGGACGAAATCGTCCGCTCTGGCTCCGCCGCCACCACCTCCGACTGGGGCGTCGTCGTCGCTCTCGCACTCGACGAGCGGCTCCTCGTTCGGCGGGCAGTCGATGAACGGCAGCGTCACCAGCAATGCCACGTCGGGATCCGGCGGCAAGTTGAAGAAGAAGGGCTTCCTCAAGCGCCTCATCGACTAGGGCGGTGGCTTTCGATACACCCTCACCATTATGTTATTACTCTCTGTGGGACCTTTACCTTGCGTAGTCCGAGTACATGTTGCGGTGCCAAAGAAGAGACACTTGAACTCAGAAGACTTGGGGGCCTGTCGGAAGTGCGAGAACGAGAGAAGGGAACGCGATACATGGCAAAGCTGACGGTGACGAGACTACGACGGCAGACGAACCGGGGGTTGGAGGAAAGCAGTTTTTGAAGAGGGAAAGGGAAAGGCAAAACAGCGATACGCAACGGAAACTGATCCCTCAAAAGGAGAAAGGAAAGGACGGCGAGCACGGACGGAAACATACGGGTCAACGCGATAAAGAGGCGAGGAGAGAAGGGTGAAAGATGAGATGGTCGCAACAGGATAGTACGGCGGGAGGAAACGGAGGGAAAAGCACAGCGATAGAGATACTGAAAGCGGTGATTGGGTGGACAACGCGAAGAGAGAGATTAATGAGCAGGCCGAGACAAACAATGTAAAATGGAAGCGTTATAAGAGACGGCAGACGACGGGAGGACCTCGTCTTGGCGGCGGCCATCAGGTGCTGTCGCTCTTGGCTTGTTCGAAGAAACAGGCCGAACACGCGTTACAGCGAACCGGCGGTCGAACCGGTAGCAGCAGGAGAGGCAGTCGTAGCCGTAGTAGTCGGTGCCTTCCACGCGTCGTTCCCGAGCGAACCGTTCCCGAGCGCCGGGGTTGAACGTCCGCCCGCGCCTGCGGCCGGAGTGCCGGAGCGACTCCCGATCGGAGCCGGCGTGCCAGACGAGCCAAAGAGGGCTGAAGGGGCGGGCGTACCCGCACCGGCGCCGCCGGCGGCGGTGTTTGTGGTGGTCGAAGGAGGAGGAGCGGGCAAAGTCCCGTTGTGGTGCTGGTGCTGGTACTGCGAGACGGGGTACTGCTGCTGGTGGTGCTGCGAGTACGGCTGCGAGTACTGTTGTTGCCGAGGGGCAGGGGCGGGGTACAGCGGCGCGTGATTGAACGTCGGAGGCGAGAAGGGCGCAAACCCTCCAAACGCGGGCATGCCGCCTCCGCCTCCAGCGCCGTTTCCAACGATGTCGTTGCCGTTGGTCGTACCGGCGAGACCAATGAAATGACCACCGGGAGGGGAGAACGCTGCCGGGTTGGGCGAGTTTGAGGCGCTCAGGCTTTGACTCGCGCCTCCAACGCCGCCGCCGCCGCCGAGGAGCGCCGCCGCGGCCCCGAAGCCGGCACCAGCGCCGGGGTAAGCAGCAAGGCTACCACCTCCTCCTCCTCCGCCGTTGATCGAAGCCGTCGCGCTCGCCGAGCGTTGGTGATAGTCGCTCGTCGGTTGCTGCTGCTGAGGCGATCCTCCTCCGAACGCCTGCTGCTGTCCGACGCGGCCAAGGGGAGACGCAGCCGAATAGCGATCCGCAGCGGCCGCGGCGTCGTTGGTAGTAGCAGCGTTGGAGGCAGTCGTCATCGAATTTGGCGCGGCATAACTCTGGTACTGCGGCGCGGTGAACGGACTCGGCGAGCCACCGGTGGCGGTGGCGGCGGCGGGACCGGCTTGGTGCAGACCGCCCGAAGGCACACCAGCTCCGAAAGCAGTCATCGACTGAGGGGGAGGACGCATCGCACCGGCGAGAGGAGGCATGCCGGGACCTCCTCCCACTCCTCCAAGGGCAACGGGGGTGTACGCGTACTGAGCAGGCTGCATCGACGCGGCAGCGGCAGCGGGGACGTAGACGATATGTTGGGTGTAGGGCGAGCCGGGATACATGCCCGCGTTGTGGGCGTGGGCGGGGTGGTAGGGGTCGGCGGCGGCGGCGGCCAGGTAGGGGTTTCCCATGGGCCCGATGGCGGCGAACGGCGCGAGGGGCAAGTAGGCGGGCGGTTTTTGCATGCGCGCTTTCGGGTCGCCGACGACGCTGCGGCCACCGGGGCCGGTCAAGTTGGCGGCTTGAAACCCTTTCGGACCTTGCACGAGCTCGTACTCGACTTCTTCTCCCTTTCAGGACGGGGTAGGTGGGTCAGTTCCAGCAGGACGGACGAAGGGCACGTGTGCTGGGCTTACTTCGGCGAGCGAGCGGAAGCCTCCCTTGCCCGAGATGGCGCTAAAGTGGCAGAAGACTGTTCGTGCCGGCAGAGGAGCATGTGCGGCCTCGAGTCAGCTTTCGACCTGGTCCCAAGTCTCTCGCGTACGTTTTTGCGCGCACCTTCTTGACCGCCGAGAGCGGTCGGGTCATTGTCGACGACGAATCCGAACCCCTTGAGGCTGTTGAAGAACTTGACGATTCCCCTCCTCCTCTGGGGTTCTTTGAGCCTGACCTGAGGGGGCGGACCTTGGTGCAGAGGGGGCTGCATGACTTGATGCGGCTGCAGGCTGGTCGAATCGGGCGAGGCGGCGCTGCTCCTCTCGAGGGACGACGTCGACCTGACGTGCGACTGCTGCTGCGACTGCTGCTGCTGTTCAGCGTGGTCGTGACTGTACGGCGACCCTGCGAGCGACAGGCGGGCGAGGTCCAAGTCGAGGACTGCAGACGACATCTGCGCAGAGTGGCAACGCGGTGCGAGAGCGCTGAGTAGGGCACAGGCGTCGAGCTATAGCCGAGTAGTAACTAGGGCGTCGTAGAGTAGACTCTGGCTGCTGCTGCTGCTGCTGCTGCGGTGCTGCTTGTCGACCTCGACGCGAGCGGAGGAACAGCGACGACGAGCGTAGAGGGGCGAAGGGGGCGAAGCGAGTAGCGGCGCGCGAGGTACTGATTACTTAGGCAGCTTGCTAATTTCTTCAAATCACTGCAGCACTGCACACTGACAACCGCGGTTAAAGTCGACGAGCGAGGAGAGAATCAGAAGCTCCTCCTCGCTTGGCGGCGTCACCTCGATTGACGAGACAACTTCAACAATCACAAATATATGGCGTACTGTAGTCGCTATTCATTTCAAGCGTCGCCACCCCGCGAGCGGTTGATGATGTCTTCGAGCGAAGGGAGATCGTCCCCTTCCCAGTCGTTGGCCATCAAGGTCGAAGTCGCTCTCAGCGCTCTCATCTGCTCGTCTTCCTCGTCCTCCGCCACCACCAGCCGCCCACCACCACCACCACCACCACCACCGCCACTATAACCGTCACCGTCATCGTCGAGCAGCCCTCCCGCCACGCTAGGCGTGACAGACAGTCCCCTCGTCACGCTCTCGCTCTGAGCAGCGTCGTCCTCTTCCGTTGTCGCCTCGCGGCGGAACAGCGCCCCTCCCGGACGCGACTCGGGCGTCGGTGCCGGCGTGACCGAGATTGAACTCCGCCCACCGATAAGGCTGCGGCGGCGGAGGTACGAATCGGGCGCGACGGACGCAGAGAGTTGACGCACTTCTCCTTCGGTCGACGACGACGAGAGCCCGGCGAGCGGGCGCGCGGCGAGATCTTTTGGGTCCAGAGGCGGATACGGCTCGACGCTGGGGGGGGGGCAAAAGTGCACACAAGATCAGGGGATGTTTATTGGCTTGTGTGGCCGAGAAACGGGGATGGGAACGGGGTTTTTCTTTTCGGGGCTCACATGACGACCAAAGTCCGCCCGAAAATCCTATAGCTCTGATCTGTGAACGCAAGGTAGGGTCAGAACGCACAAAGCTTTTTCGAGCCACAAAGGTCCTCAACAACCCCCCTCCTAGCAGTTGTCGGGCGGACTCACATGTGACTTTCAATTCGGGCTTGACATCCCCAGCGGCGGCCCCACCATCGTCTTCGAGTTTGATCTCGCCGAGGTCTTCCGCTGACTGCTGCTGCGGCTGCTGCTGCTCGGATTGTTCTTGTCGAGACCCGGCGGCGGTGGGCAACGGCAACAAGTCGTCCTCGTCGACCGGTTCGTCTTTGACGAACACCACATCGTCGTCGTCCGCTTCCTCTGCTTCTTCTGGAGCAAAGAGCGACCCTCGTTCTCCTCGGGAAGCGAGTCGTTTCGATGCTCTCGGACGGTCGTCGTCGTCGTTGTTGTTGTTCTTATACGCAGGATCTCGAGGAGGGACGACGACAGAACGCGCGCGTTTGCCGGCAGAGGGGCGAGAACTTCCGTTCCCGCTATTAACTGCTGTCGACGCCGCCGTCTGCGGCTGCGGCTGCTCATAAAAGTGTTTGTGCTGCGCATGGGAGGATCAACACCCCGTTTGCGGTTTATCCCATTCCAAAAGAGAGAGAGAGACCGATGTGTTTTTACCTTGAGGAGGACGACATGTTTATCGGACGCTCTTCGAAAGAAGAAGGCCATCTGATAGTCGGCTGCGTGCGCGGGTCAATGATCCTCATCAGTACAGGGGCAAAGTGCGGGCAGGGAGAGGTCGGTCGGGGTCGAGGGGGGACTGACACCCTCGGAAGACGTCGACCTGGGTCTTTTCGCGCCCTTTAGCCTTTCCGGGACCTTCTTGCGCTAATTTGAGCGGGATCCGGTCCCTCAACGCGAGCAACATCCGCTCGAGCACCGAGTCCTAGAACTCCTCACGCATCATGTCGAAAAAAACGACGTCAGTCTTTGTCGAATTCGAAGGGCGATGGTGGGTGGTGAGAAGAAGGGGGAAGAGCTCTGGGGCAGAAGGACACACGTTCATCCACTCTACATGAGCCGGTTCGAGGTACAGGATCATCTGCAAGACGGTCGTCGGCGAGATGCGGAGGTAGTTGGACTGGCGAGGGCGGAAACCGCTCCGACTCGGCAGACGGCCGCCGCCGCTGCCAGATGAGTCGCCCGTCGATTCTTGCATCTGGTTCAAGTGGGACCTTGGTGAGCGACCTTGCTGCACCGAGTACTCCGGGAGAATGAGAGAGAGAGAGAGCGGATCTTGTCGTCGAGGCGCTCCACTCTGATCCGCCGCGAACCTCGACATTGCACTTTGAAGTCCAGTCCCGCGCCCCGATAGGCCTCCTGAGTGTTTCTTTCTGGATCATCCTCGGAAGGTAGTGGCTCAACACACACGAGCTCAAATTGAGAACGGGTCGAAAGGCCATCGGGGAAGAAAGAAAGAAAATACAACGAAAGAAGAGATAGAGAGAGAGAGAGAGAGAGAGAGAGAGAGGGGGGGGGGGGGGGGGGGACGAAAAGGAAAGCAACAAAAGCAGGTGGAAGAGAAAGGGATGGTCCAAGGGGAGAAAGCAAAAGGGTCGGAGAGAGACGGAAGGAGGGAGGTTTATTCCGGGCAACGCAGGCCGTGCACCAGCCGCGCACTAAAAGCCCGCGCGAGGGAGGCCAGTCCATCTCGAGTCGGCCACGGTTCTGGGAAGGGAAGGCTGGACGTCGGATCGCAACCGTCGCAGCAGGCGTTCGAAAGGGGAAGAGGAGTGGCGGCGACCTGTCGAAAACAAAGCGAACTGCGTGCATGCCACAATCACCCGAGACAATCTCTGGTCTAAGTCTCGACATAGATCCGCTCGAGAGACGGCATGGTCCTGGGTAGAAAGCAAAAGAGCAAAACAGTCAGTCATCCGAGGGGCCTCTTTTCTCGTTTTTTATTCTCCCGTCTCCTTTCACCACCTCACGACGCAGAGAAGTGGGGAGGTCAAGGGGGAAGAGACGAAAAGAGAGTGAGAGTAAAGAAGTGAGAGAGAAAGAGGAACGAGGAAAGAGGAAAGAGGAAAGAGGAAAGAGGAAAGAGGAAAGAGGAAAGAGGAAAGAGGAAAGAGGAAAGAGGAAAGAGGAAA